>JAGDQP010003554.1:14882-31271 GCA_022664845.1 Lepisma saccharinum
TATATATATATATATATAAAATCAGAACAATAACTCTTTCTCTGGTTGTAACAAAGCTGCATGTTACAAACACTAATTTCCATCCTAGATAGGGTTCCGTGTAACATAATAAAACAATGTCTTCGTCTGTTTTGTAGTTAGATTTCTATCCCCCCTGTTCGTCTCCCCTTTTTCGGGGTGCCTGAGCATTTAATTAGAACATAAATGGAGCACATTTTGGAGTCATTTTCAAGATTTTATTTCAGAGCAAAGAAAAAAAATGCGAACGAACGACGAACAAATTGGCACTTCGACATTACAGCAATAGGGTTGGCTGGTTGGATGTTGTTGTTAGGTATGTTACCGCTGCAGTCGTAGCAGGTACTGGTTGTTTTAAAATTAGCAAAATTAAATGCAGTATTTTTTTGTAGGGGCAAGGGGGAGATATGTCAAGGTTTCGAGCTTGTTTTGAAATTGCTTAAACTCGGTATAACTGGTACTGTATTTCAACTGATAGCAAAAATTCAAAAACTACTTGGGAAGCTGGAAATAACGCAAACACAGCACTGTAAAGATTAGTGTACCCTCAAAAAAGTTTGTTAAAAAAAACATTTAACTTAATATGGGTCATGATGGACCAACTTTCTCGGACTTCTGGAAGGATACGATATATTAAATATTCGGTGAATGAGTTTTATAAGGAATATTTTATATACAACCTGAAATATATGAGACACAAAATTGTTATATTTTATACATCGGCGCATATATTTCTAAGGTTTCATTGTATAAGAATTGACAATTATGTGTCACATATATTTCGGGTTATATATAAAAGATTACCTCGATTTTTATACATCAGTGTCACTTGTATGCCTTGGCTTCTGGACTTCTCATATTTGAAAATTAAACTACAGATTTATATAGGATCTACTTATTCGTTTTATTTCTCAGAAACGAAATTAAATTGTTTTGAATTAAATGCTGGTAGATTGCTGACTTCAAGGGTTCTTTGCATTGAGCATTTTCTACGAATCTGAGTGTACAATGCCTTGCAAGTTTAAAGACGCTCATGAAAGTCAGTACGATCCATTATATTTCTATACTATAACAGTTATAAAAATTGGAGCAAATATCTTATTTTCAAACACAAATTATATTTTGAAGAACACTTCTTAATCGAGGTTTCTATAACTCGTTTAATTTAAATGTTGTTTTCGTTGACTCTCTTGTTACAATAAGAAAATTTCTGATTGTTTAGGAGATTTGTCTTTCGTGATTTTAGCCAGAACTCAGGAGGAAAGCTATTTGATCGAGATTCAATGTGTAAAAGTAGTGTTAATCCGTATAGGAACGGAAATGTTAGATTGGCATTGTGTTGCAAAGACAACCCTTAGAGCAAAATCATGTCTTTTCGACTCGCAAGCGATATCTACCGGATGTTCAAAGAACATAGTATATATAAGATCTCGTCAGCTGTCTGAAAATTGGACAATAAAGTACGTTTTAGGACGTGAAATGATAAATAATCGACATTTGGAAGGGTAAAGTATCGAACAGCGACATTATCGAAACCGTATCAGTCTCCTAAACGTGTGGAATTAATGGTAGAAGTGTATAGGGAACATATAACTTTGACTGAGATCCGTTGCTACGGCTGGCCGAGAAAAAACATCACTGAGGTAAGACAGTACTATCGTGAAGACATAGAAACTGGACAAAAAATGGAAGTATTTCTGATCATATGACTGAGCTGAGGGAGTATCACGGGATTATCAGTCCATTAACTATTTGTAGTCGCGTGACATACTGGAATGGAGTCCCTTTTTGTACTGCGCAAGGCTATATTTTAAGCAAAGTTAACAAAACATTTTGCTTCGAGAGAAGGAACTGGCTAAAAAATGCTTGGAGAAGTGTTATGACTTCAGACGAAAGCAAGCTTGAACTCTTTCTTAACATAAAAATCAAATAGTCCGGAATACATGTCCCTTTTTTTAAGTGAAAAGAGGAAAATTCGAGATGCCCGCATGTAATAAGTCTGCACTATATTGAGTCTTTCAGAATGCATACATCAGAAACCATAGCAGATATCGAAAATATGAAAAATTATCTTCATCAGGATGAATATTTCCACAAGCCTAGCCCTCCGAATCCTAAATAAGCTTAGATTGAGCGGTGTCGCACCTCCATACATCCCCATACGTTCGCCCCTGGTACCTGAAATATCTGATGATAAGAAAAAGTCAATTTGCATTAATCATCTTAAAAGTTTACAATAAAAAATGAATAATAATGTGGATATTATGAACTATTGAGCTGAGAGAGTATTCTTTGCTATCATATATTTTCTTTCCTTGTCACTTTTCTCCAAAGTTTCTTGGCCGATACTCACCTATTTGAGCACGTTGATAGAGCTTGTGTTGGAGAAGGTCTAGAAGTTTTGTGATTGGTGATAGATTGTGCGGTTTCCACTGTAACGCTATTTTAACAAAAGGACATTTTCACGCATTACGTAAGAACGGTTCAATCGATTCCAGTCACAATTGGTGTGGTGATACGGTGGGTCATCATCCATATTTTAGCCGTACTATAACTTTCAGCTTATCAACTTTTCCATGGTAGAGGACTGTTCTCTTGAACGTAATATTTGCGCATCATTTGAGAACGTTAAAGAAATTTAGTTTAAGTTTGTAAGATTATATAATGTTCTACCCTTAAGGCTTTAATCATATTAGAATATTAAACTATTTAAAGTCTCCATAGTAGCAAGACTTAATTACGAAACACATTCGAGCATCGCAAAGAAACGATTAAATAGAATCCAACGACACTTGTCATAATGATACAGTGGAATACCATTCACTTTTAAGGTACTAAAGAAAAACGGTTCCTTCCCTGAAGTTCCAACTGCTTGGAACTGTTGCACCAAAAGAACCATTCCTACCATCTCTAGTGAATGAATGAGTCTACAAGTCATAGATTATGTAATTATAGATAGCGAACACCTATTTTCTTCATCTCTTTAATGCCACCTGGTGTCAGTCCAGTCGAACTAGGAATAAAGAACTGCTACTAAGCCATAAGTAATATCTACGCTTTTAATCTGTTATGGACCCATAAGAGGAAGTATCGGATGCTAAACTTGCACTCTACGTATTTATTTGTTTTTAAATTTAATGTAGAAACAATTCTTACACACTAGCATTATTTCATTCTTAGTTCGACTGACACCTGGTGGTAGAAAACATCAAAGAGACAGGATTTTCTGTCTATAAATATTTCATCTATGACACGTAGAATAAGACCGCCTTTTCATGTGCGCGCTCGCCGATTACTATAAGTGCGATTTGGCTTAGTAGATATACGTGCTTACGGATTTCTATTGGATTTACATTCAAATCACAAGGGAAACTGGGTGATAAAATAACTCGAGATTTGTGCAACTGACTATAAAGACGACATTTCATGTACGCGCTAAACGTGGCCTTTACTTGTAACTTCTATGAGTAACCAATACAAATACACGTGATCTAGTCAGGTAAATCTCGAGCGAAGCACTCGTCCAACACGTACATGAAAAGTCACCCTAAGAAAATAAAAGATACCAAGGAATAAGAAATAAAATTAATTAAAATGTACTAAATTTGCTATACTCTAAAATGTATAAATTCACCACTGTCATTCTCTCAGGATGGACGTAAAATTTTGTACTGAAATGTAGGACATTTCCTACCCAAAGACATTGGTAAATAAAAGCATTCCGCCATTTTAAGATTGAGACACTAGTGACATCTTACAGATAAGAATAATTATGTTAATCTTACTTCAGTATTTTCTGTCAATGCAGCATACATATCGTGTTAAAAGGATAAAAGCAGTCATTCCCTTTAACAAAAAGCGGAACAACCACGAATGTAAGCATAACAGATAAAGGTTTAACACATGATTTTCTACTTACGTCTGTCTATATTCTTACAATTTCCCTTCTTCACATATATGCTTCGTTCCCTGACCATGCACTGTGTTGTTTTTTATTCATTCACTTGAAACGATAAAAAAGTACTATGATATGACTTGGAGAGCTGAATAAAATTGGCAAGGCAGTGTTGCTATTTCTTTATGCGTTTATCCTTTCCCACTATATTTCCGACCTCTCCCTCCTTAAAACAACAATCCTACATTCATTGTAAAGTTTTATTTTTCACATCTTTCTTCTTGTTGCCACCAAAAATGCTGTGAAAATGGTGATGTTCTTGAAAAATATCAGCAAAACTAGGAAAAAAGCCAACTGTCGACCCACGTGAATAATTCATGCGAACGTCATCCGGCGACAGAGATAACAGTTGGCATCTCAAGTCTCGGTGTGTTCGTTAAAGGAACTCAAAAGCAGTTTCTTTTTTTTTTCTTAAAAAAATGGCGGAAGAAATTACATAAGTTTTCCAAGTGCAGAAACTCAACAGTTTTCTAGTAAGTGTTTATAGTAATCACAATATCTTTGTTCTTCACCGTCTGCAAATTCATGAAATATACACGGATTTTTTTTAGTTAGATTACAAAAATGTATATGCATATTCATGAACTGTGGCTTATTTTCTTCAGTACTAACATAAGAAATTATGAAAAAGAAATTACAAAAATAGGCCTACTAATTTTCTCAAAGAAAGAATTGAAATTTCGATAGAATACATTTCAAAGGTTAGAGCTAAAAGAAGAGCTTATGATATGCTTTTCACTTTGTAGCCTATCCCTGGTGACGAAATGTTGAAACCGAACCTTGCATGCATATGAGAGTGAGTATGTGTATACTATATAAGGGTGTGACAATTTAACTCTTGTAACGGCTCAAATAAAAAAGAGACGGTTATATTCCCCCATCCTTTTTTTTTAATTTTTCGTTAGCCTGAGGAGATCATCTCCCATTCGATAAGGCCCAAATTGCCTTTATTACATCTTCAAAACAAATTTAGTTACATTTATAATGTATTTGAAGGTCTTTCCATGGAATGAAATATTAGGTACTCAAGAAATATGTAAATTTTACAATTGCGTCTCGATTTTCTCTTTGAAGATAAAACTGTCATTTTAAAATGTTTCCTAAAGAAAATCTTTTAGGCACGTTCTTTTATAACAGATATAAAACAAATTAATTGGAAAATTGAAACTGTATTGTGATTTCCTATATAACAACGCTATTCGCAGGAAACAATTAATATTTCACCAGAACTAATAACAGAATTACAGAACAAATCCAGGTTATGAAATGTCCTTCCCATTGCTATTCGCTCAACTTTTGGTGGCAAGCGTGTAGTAAGACCTTCTAGGAGTAAAACAAATTGGCATTTTCACGCAGCGAGTCTTCTGTCGTTTCGCGGGTAATTATTTTCCTAAGCTACATTGATTTTTTAAGGATTTACATTTACTTTATATTTCTGTTAGAGTCATACATTTTCGATTCACGCTTGTGTTCAAAACTAAGCCCGCTTCTTTTTCAATTAAACACTACTGACACAACAACGTTTATGACACAAGTACCTTTTCTTAACAATTCGAGTCCTACCAATATGACTGTTTTCCTAAGGTTTCCCTCAGAATCTCCAGGTGAATGCCTGTATAGTACCCAGACTGACTGGTTGCTATCCCGGGAGAGAGAGCATGGGGACTTATCCTTTCCAATGTTTGATTGGGTTTGGTCATAGCTGAATTCTAAATTAAAGAAATAAACTCCGTTATTAGAAGGTTAGGCTGCATAACAGATATGATTTTTTTTTTTAAAAAATCCGAGTTTCATGAAAGAAAATAGTCCTGAGTCATTAGTTTTAGAAACTTCTTTCTCCATGAAAGCAAGAAATTTGAGAGAACATTTTTTTTAAGCAGTGGTGGAGATTTATAGCAACAGACACCGCAATTACTAGGAAAGGAGAGTGCTTACAAGGCCGAAAGGGTTAAGGTAAAAATTCCGCTTCCCCGAATTTCGCTTATTTTCTTTGTCATACTAATTTGTCTGAATTCACTCAATTTAAACTGAATTGTCTAGAAAGTGTACTTCACATTATGAAGGGAAGTAAGCATTAATAACACAAACTTTTTACTACATCGCGATCACAAGAAATGCTTAAACTGATAGTGGTTGATCGATGGTAGGTGTTTAAGGCGCTTCCTGCAAAACTAATCAATATTATTTTGCATGAGGCATTTTTGTAAGTGTTGAATTCGACTCGCCTCTATTAAAATAGTGAAATACTATTAAAATCCACAAATATGGACACCCCAGGCAGGATTCGAACCCGCAACTCCGTGTTCGGAAGGAAAGAGATTTTCAGGATAGTAAATATTCCATAAAGTGTCGTCGTCTTAACATCACGCTTTTTAGATGTTGACGATGACGCTCATATTGAGGTAGGAAACTTGCGAACTGTCAATCTTCTGTGTAGGACATTTTATTTAGTAAGTTACGAAAAGAAAATTCAATGATTGGGAATAATTTCGATAATGATAAGTTTAATGCAGTAACAGAACAAAATAATAAATTATGACGATTTAAATTAACGAGGAATGTTTATAGTAATAAGATTGTAGCAGTTTTCGTATCCATAAATTAAATAACATACACAAATATAAAATATTTGTAGCGGAGTAACTTAAAAATGTAAATAAACATTAACTTGCAAATAAAGAAAGTAAAAATATTTCAAACATGATTATTGATAAACCCCATGGTTAATTTAGTTATGAATGAACATGTGTGCCATCTATTGTGCTTTCGGGGAAGTAACGCGTATGCACAACCAAAATTATTCGCAGTTCAGAATAGATTAAAATCCCTCGTAACCGGTAAAAAATAACTGAAATTTCTAAACAACATAACTTCGGAATTTAATATTTGAACGTCTAAATATATGTTGGTCATTATAAAATCAGTCTTTTCCAATATGTCCTAGTAAGCAGGGCCGACTCTAGGTTTTTCGACGCCCTAGGCGAAAAAATATCTGCGCCCCCATTGAGCATAAAAGCATTATTGTTATTGCTGTTGTACTTGAAATAAGGAGCAAGAAGTAGAAATGTATTCTAATGTAAAACTTTGTCGTTGTTGAGATCCACTTAGTAAATAGTATATATCTAAAGAAGATTAACAATTTCTTCGTTATTAACATTTAATAAAAAGATTTGTAATCTTATAAACCTTGATTAATGGCTGGGATGTGTAAATAAACTAATATGTACTTCACTTTTCGCATACTATGTTTTAAACACAAGAGTTGAGAGCCATTATAAAAATTGATTTGCATTTTCACTTAATGCATCAATTTCTTAATAATAGTGTCAATGTCACTTTTTAAGGAAAATTGATTAACAATATTTATAACCCTGCTGGTACTTTTCTACTTTCAATTTAGCAAACTCTTTCGCAAGGACTGTCGGGTCTAACTGCCTTGCTAACTCACTTTCAATGGAAATTGTGGCTAGACCCACAAGTCTTTCCTGGTACATTGTACTACGAAGATATGTTTAATTAATTTTAATTTAGAAAAACTTCTTTCTGCACTTGCTACGGAAAGTGGCAACTTGAGCAAAACGAGAAGCTAGGACATCCATTTTCAAGGCTATGTTGGTAAATATAGCTTAGGACTTCTTCAGGGGTTGATACTAAGTCATGGAGATGATAATAAATTGCTCTTACTTCAGAACACTGTCCTAGAGCGTTAATGTCAGATTCATTGAAACCTTCTTCATTTCTTTCAACTGTTAAGGCCTTTTCCAAGTTTTCACACATCAATTTTACCTCTGCTGCAGTTTTGATCTTAAGTTCATGAATGTTGTACAAAACTCCAAAGACACCAGATACTTCTTTCAACTGAGAAAATCTTTCTTTTACCGCATTAGTAGCTGTGTCTAAAACAGCAAAATAAAAGTGGGTCTTGAAACTTTCGGAGGTGTCAGCTACATTTGCAGATTCATCTGTTAATTCGTAGTCACGCATTCTCTTCTTTTTGCGAACACGGACCTTCTCTTGCTCAAAAACTGGTTCTATTCCAACTTCTTCTGCTACTTCACTAGCATCAACCAGAACTTTGTTGAACTCCAAATCACTTCTAGCATTAACCAAATACTCTTCTGTTCTTTTCAGGTGACTAACTGCCCTTTAGAGAGACAAATCCTTTTCTTGTAGTACTAGCTAAGTTTACTTGAAACAAAATGTTGTACCATGTGACAGGAGCGACTATAAACTTGAAGTCTGAGATGTTGTTAAGGAACCCGAGGGCTTCTGCCTTAGGTTTGATGCCACTCGAGCCTATCAGAGTTGGATCTTGAGAAATCTCTTCCAAAGCATCACACACATTAGGTAACTGGTAGCGCAGAGGCGTTAGTTCTTCAATTCTACTGGACCATGTTGTATTACTCAGGGATTTTAGTGTCAAAGATGGCACATTATGACGTAAAATCTCCCATCGACGAATCGATGCCGAAAAGTATACATATGTTCGTTGGACCACATCAAAAAAAGGTACCCACTTCCAAGCAACATGAAGCTGCATCATTTACCACAAGGTTCAAAGTGTGTGAGCAGCACGGCACATAAAACGCTCGTGGGTTGAATCCTTCTTTGAATCCCACTTTCTTTTCCCCTCATATTACTGCCGTAGTCGTAGCCGTGCCCTCGAATATTCTCAACAGGCAATGACATATATTTTAACTTTTCTAGAACTACTTCAGTCATGGACGCACCGGTACTTTCTTTAAGAGGCATAAATCCCAAAAAGTGCTCTTTCACCACTATTTGATTACCAGTAGACTCTTTTTTGATGTTCCCTCAGAAGACGAACGTACTTGTACGAACCTAAGGATCATAGTCATTTGCTCTGTATGGCTAACGTCTGGGGTGCAGTCCAATATGATGGAAAGCTTTCTGAACGGATGACAAGATCTCTTTATTTATGGTACTAGCCAACAATTGAATCAATTCGTTTTGTATGTTTTCCCCAAGTAATGAGTATATCTTTTGTCATCACTTCTGATTTTTTGTAGATGCTCATTCATAACTGGGTCAAGCATGGGCAAATATTCAATAATTTTAAAAAAGTTTCCGTTATCACGAGAATCCAGTTTTTCAATTGTACCTCGAAACGCCAAGTTTTGGGAGCCAAGAGTTCTAGCAAGAGCCAACAGTGCAAATGAACATTTATTACCCAAAAAATGGAACGATGGAGTTGTGACTGATTGTGGAAACTGATTGTGGAAACTTACTCCAAGAAAGTCGGAATTGATGAAGCAGATATCTTACTCGGGTTTCATATATTTACGCGGAGTTATATTACAAGACGATGTGGCTTGACTGTACCAAGGAGCACTCTTTTAAATCATTTTTATCTTGTGATGACAGCAAAGTGCGTGCGTACCCTTGCAAGCCATGGAACATATGAGACTGAACTGCCGCCTATGTTGCCGAAAGAACTGGAACGATTCGCCTGTCTGTTGTAGACGTTTCCCTCTATAACAACAGGCCGTGAGTGCGTGCTGCAAGTCAGCCTAATTGGCGAAGGATTTTCAACAAAGGTAGTTGTCCAGGGAATGGAAGAAGGAGGAATGGAATGGATCTGTTGGCGCAAGATTGTACGGTGGATGGTACAGTGTCTCACAGCAAATTCGCTATATGGTAACCCTGGCCATCCGCGCCACATGCGACCTGGCATTGTCGGCAAGGAATACTCTTGCGATCACAAATGTTGGCTCCTCCTGTTGCACACATTCTAACTGCTGCCAGGACGGGTCTCCAGTAATAGTTTGGCTCGGTTGTAGCAGCTCGTAGTGTACCACTTAGCGACTAGTTCACCAGATTGTGCAGTGCGGGGTATAGGGTCTGGCGGTGACAAATAATGTCTGGCACGCTTGGGAGTCTCATCCACAACCCGCTTTTCGTCACTGGTGAGCACTCGGTTGAATATGGGTGTATTGCGGTACCGAGAAAGCAACGACAAACTGACTGCCACTACTTGGTCCTTGTTGGCTTCCAACAGTATGTATATCCAGTTATGCGCCTTCTCTGACTATTTCATCGGGAATCTGGAAGCGCTTGGCAAGCTCACTACATGTTTGGGTGCTACTTAGATTTCTGGAACCAATACTTGGGGGTGCGTTCATTCAGAATAATATTCGCAAAGACTTCACGACTTCATTCTACTAAGGAGAAACCCACCTTAAAGTCACAAAGCAGACAACCCCGAAGGAGCTACTTCGACATCTCTGTTTGTCTTCCCACTAATTGAGCTATGACTGCTGTGAGTCCGCAAAGAGCCTGTCTTGGTAACAGTCTATGTTCCCACTTTAATTCCGATCGTTTTCCCAGCACGAATGTCAGTACCAGTGATTACGTATTTCCATACGACTTCATAATCGGCAAGAAACTTTTTGGTTACCTTGTATAAAAAATGTAACCTAGTTTATCTCTTTTTAGAAATGTTGAAATGGAGAATGGAGAAATGTTTACCTCTTTGGAGAAATTACATTGATAATACAATTGCTTTAAACAGAGAAAGATACACCTTTACATAACTCCCTACACTAATAAGCTTAATTAAACGATCCGCTGCAAAGAAAGAAAATACTTTAAAATAACAAAGCAATCATTTACTTTAATATACAGAAGTTTCATACCCCATCTATTGTCCATATGGAAACTAACGTTTAGTTTGCAATAAAAATGGACATGACGCCAACTATAGCATAACGGATAAACATATTAGGTATACCTTCCTTTGATACGACATGAATAAAAATGAATTCCAATGTACGGGCACCTTACACGTTGCCACATCTCTCAAATACCAAACTGTGAAATTGTGACAATTAGTACCGGTACGTTCCAAAATGTAACAAAGAACTGAAAAAAAAAATAATGCAAACTCATCCATAACACTCATACTAGGGATAAAAAAAATGCATATACAGGTGAAGGCGTGTAATATAAAATGTAATTAAATTTTTCATTATGACTGCGTCATTAACGAGTAATATTCCACAGGGACACTTTACTTTATATGGAAACAAAGAAGTGAAAAACAATGTTGGACTCAATTGACCATATCCTCTACCAACTTTCATCCCGTTTTTCCTCTGATCCTCCAAATGGAAAACTCTGTTGCAATAAATATTGAAAAAAAAAGTACATAGAAGTTAATGATGTTCAATTGGGGGGAAAATGATACGCTTTTTCAGTACAAAAGGTCAATAATTAACTTTATTTTTTTCAATGAGTTTTGGTAAATTCGAAGGGGAGACCTCTATAATAGAAATTGCAATTTGTAGTATAAATATATAATAAAGGTCTAAATAGAAAACGTCACTAATATGTTTTATTTATTGTTACCTTTTTTTGTGTATTGTAAAATAATATTGTTTATTTATTTGTAATATATTTACCTATCCATTTAATCTATGTGAGTGCGTGTTCGTATGTTTTATTAATGGTCAATGTACATTTCTCGTCTAATAATGTTGTATGTTGTAAGATGGCCTCACAGTACTATTTGTTTTTATTTGTACTCTTAAGAAAGATCTAACAGATATATGTGTTATGCTATTGGGAAAATGTCCTAGAAGTCATTTATTTAACAGATGTTCTGAATACATTTTTATTCGACTTTATTCCTAATTTAAACTATCTATAAACGCTAATTCCGAGAAGAACTATGGAGGGGTCCTACATAAAAGTAGTTCATTGATGTATGAGTTAAAGTCAACTGTTCAGCTTCATTATAAAGTGTATGTCAAAATATTTCTTTATATCTTTAATAAGTTCATTTGTGTTGTGAAATAATATTATATTATCTATTTTTGCTGTATGACGGCTTACACTCATCATACTGCCATTACCGTAAGATTCTAATTGTTTCTGTTTATTAATCTATTCAAAACTATACAGTGTTTATTTTCTAGAAACCTCTCTGGGGGTATTACGGGCACTACAAGGGGAGCTGAAGTACCCAAAAAATCTATCCTAGCCCCTTAAAAAGTCCGTCTCCTAGTTTTATGAATACAACAGAAATCTTTTTACTTCACAGTTTGAAAAGTCGATTGTGATCACGCGTCTGGATATGAAACTTTTCTCAGTCAATTTACTTGCATCGTTACAAGCACCATCTTAGTTTGGTAATTGTCGATGTGTGATGTGGTGTTGAGTACGTTCAAATGTTTTTGTTCTACTACAATTTTACACTTTTTATGGATCGTTGTAGTGTTCACTCTGTTTCTGCAAGTGCAAAAAGAGAACAATTAAAATAAACTTGAACTGAAACGTATTTGTGACGTGAGATGGGTCTGCTAGATTGCATCATGCCAAGCTATGAAAACTACATTTCCGGCCACACTTTCGACATTGAATTGAATTATTAAATCAGGAAAGTACTCCGAAAAGAAAACGCGTGATTCTTGATGGAACAGACTGCAACTCTGTTACTTCCTCTTAAAAGATTTTAAAGTACTTGTAGAATAATTATTGTGACTTTGCTCTTATCTGTACCGTTATTGGCTTAATGCGACACGCATTCGGAATGACAGGGGACCACTTCCCTTGATACGACTTTTTACAAAGGATCCGAATTTGGTGAGTCGGTTGATAACTAATGGCATTATTATAGGTTGCTGTATATATAGGATGGAGGAATCTAGGACGTCTGCCAGACCCTTTCCCTGCCGTACTTGCCTGAAATATCATGACAATAAACCATGTTCCGGCAAACCAAATTGTTACAAGTGTGGGAAGAATCACCCTAGCTACACATGTAATATCCAACCAAACACAAATTTCTGTGGAACTTGTAACAAGATGGGACATCGAACTGCCTCCTCAAAATCCTTCGTCCAATCAAAAATTTACAGAGCACCACCAAATATAAATAGTAAAACATCAAATTGCTACAAGTCTTCTAGTGATCTCACTCCTCGCTGCACTAATTGTGGCGGTGACCACACAGCTAACTACAGAGGCTGCAAAGTCTTTCAGACAGCGATTTCCAGACGAAAAACTGAACCTCGCATTAAGATCACTAACAATGTACCAAATAAAACTACTACAGACAAATCCAATGTTTCATCTCAACCCGATTCAACACCTGGTGATACCATCAAAGATTTATTTTCACTCTTTCAAGATTTTATTTCTAGTGAAATTTTCACAAAAATTGGTCAGGCACTTGTCCAATTTCGTTCTACCGCAGATTTCTCCAAAGCATTTGCTATTGTCTTTGACATTCTAACTCAGATTTTTTCTGCTACAAAGCCTTAACTCTGATGTAAAGAAGAAAATTTAATGAAGATTGTTACCAAACAGATTCCATCTACGGTCTTGGTTATTCCATCTCACTTCATTCAAGTTCGCTAACAACAGAAGATTATCATCATCTCTTTTTCTTCTCCTCTTATTCTCCTCTCTCCATCTTCAAAATTTCTAAAATTCAAAGTTTTCAAAATTCACTCAATTTCACCTGATCGAGACAGTTTCGATGGTTCATTTTAAATTTAAAACTTAACAGAGTCAAATCAACACACTACATATGGAAGGCATGAGCTCACAGCTCGACACTTCAAGAACTACAAAACCCGCCAGGATAAATGGTTCAATGGTTCAATCTCTCCGAAAAAACAGACGGACAAAAAGAGAACAATTTCGGTGATGAGGATAAAGATGATCACACACAAAATGGTAACGAATTTGAAATCCAAATTAAAAGATTGCTACAGGATCATATGGATAAAATGGCTAAATGGATATTGTCTATCATCACTCTAATAAAGGCGACAGAGCCGGAACAAATTGCAAAAATAAATCAAAGTATCAAAGCTCCATCAGAAGAATTCTTGCAGAGACATTTTAACATTATCCAATCGATAGACGGCCACATTCATGTAGGCATTGAGGACTTCAATAAAAAGGAAAAGAAAAACAAACCAATTTCGCAAACAGAAGAAATATCAAATGGGTACGAATAAAAACTATTTGAACAACACAAATATTAAGAACACACTGGAAATTATGTTTATAAATATTAATGGGTTACGAAACAAATTCTATGAAACAATACAACTTGCAAAATACCAAAATATTGACATCATAATATTAAATGAAACGAAACTCACTAGAAAGGTTAAACTGGACATAACAAACTCAGATTTTCACATATTTAGACACGATAAACAGGAGGCACATGGCGGAGTAGCAATTCTAGTCAATACAAAATTTAAAGCTAATGAGGAAATACTGCCGGATTCCCTACAGGATCGTTCCACTACACCATTACTAATTTCTATTCAACAGCGAAATGAAAAGATATATATAGCTACCTTATACTCACACCCAAATCTAGACATATCAGAAAGCTTTCCATTACTAACATACCTCTCCAAATACCGAAATTTAATAATAGCAGCGGACATAAACAGCCAGCACCAGATGATGGGAGACCCAAAAACGGATACTAACGGAGGGAAATTATTTCATTATCTCATGTCATCATCGTTAATAAACATAAATGTGGGTCCTACAAGATTTGGACCAAACTCTGAAACATCTCCAGACAAAATTCTTCTGTCACCGGTTTCGTCAAACAAACTAATTAGAAAAAATGTTAACAAAAGTCTGCCGTCGGATCACGGCGAGATATATTTGGAATTTAGATGGGCAATAGATAAGGACATTGTTACTTCAAACTTTCCAAACTATAATAAAACTAATTGGCAAGAACTTAACAACTACTTATCCACAAAACTATCAGAAATTAAATTACCAATAGAAACCATTGAGGATATAGAAAATTCAAATGATCAACTCACTGAAGTTATAAAGGAGGCTATAAAAAAGTTCATTCCTCTTGATAAATTTATCAAAAACGCAGAAAGACTACCTCCCGAAATTGTTGGAATTATCAGATACAAAAGAAAACTGACGAGAATTTTGCACAAACAACCAAATGAAGAACTCAAAGGCCAAATAAACAACTTACAAAAAGAAATAAAATACAAAATTAAACAATTTCGGGAGCAGAAAAACTCAAAGTTCATAAATAAGTTGACGGAGGACTATGGAAAAAACCCGAAAAGCTTCTGGAAATCTTTAGCAATCACTAAGGGGAGGAAGTCGGGGACTTCCATCCCGAACAAGATAGACAATATTCCCATAACCACAAACAAAGACTTCGTTAGTATATTCTATGACAAATTCAAAGAGAAAATAGGCATTGACTACACAGACTTGCAGGAGAATTTTCAAAGAGAGATACTGGACACTGCCGAAGGAATACGACTAATAAATAACCACTTTCTAGACATGACACAGCAAGACCTTTTGGACCAAATTGATAATAAACATATAAACATAATACTCGCTGACATCACCATTGAGGAAATTACAAAAATTTTGAAGAAAAAAAGAAACACATCACCTGGTCCAGACAAGATACCATATATTGTATTACAGAGAAGCCCTCCCATACTATTTAAGATTCTTACTCAGATGTTCAACTCTTCATTTAAGCTTGGCTACATACCTCAAACTTGGAAATCAGCATACACAATATTTATCCCAAAGCAAAATAAAAATAGATTTATTTCATCTAATTATAGACCAATAACATTGACAAACACAATAGCAAAATTATGCGAGACCGTAATATCGAAAAGACTAAACTTTTTCCTAGAAGAATCAAACATAATCACAAAATGTCAAGCTGGTTTCAGATCAAAGGTATCGACAATTGACCAGGTCATGAGAATTGTCACGGACATTCAGGTAGCACTTAATAAAGGATTCAAAGCCGCTGCAATATTTATGGACCTTACATCGGCTTTTGACACCGTGTGGCACAATGGGCTAATATACAAGATGTACTCAATGAACCTACCAACCACACTAATCCGATGGGTCACCAACTTTCTCACAAACAGAACAACTCAAATACGATCTGCAAACGAGTACTCACAAGAAATTGTAATTAAAAGAGGTGTACCCCAAGGTGCGGCACTAAGCCCTATTCTGTATTCAGTGTACGTAAATGACACACCAAATTTGGATAACAACACCACAAAACTTGGACTGTTTGCTGATGATACGGCCTATTGGGCTTCAGCCAGATTTACAAAAACAGCATTAAAATACCTACAAACAACTGCGAATATGTTTACCTCATGGTGCAATACATGGAAGCTGTTCATGAATGAAAACAAAACACAATTTGTAATTTTCTACCCAAATGGTAAAGGAATCAGAACAGACAAAAAAGCCAAAAATAAATACATTTCTATAAACAAAATTAAAATCAAACCTACAAAACTCCGCAAAATATCTCGGCGTAACTTTAGACCAGAGACTCTCTTTCAAAAAACACATACAGGATAGAAGAAGAAAAGGACTTCAAACTTTTT
>JAGDQP010003554.1:31371-54372 GCA_022664845.1 Lepisma saccharinum
TATACTTCAATATTACGACCTACCGTAACATATGGCCATGAACTCTATAACAGAAATATCAATATTGAACCTCTAAATAAATATGAGAGATACTGGTTACGGGTTACAAGAAGAATGTGGAAATCAGACAAAAACATACTATACCAAAACGCCAGCATTATACCTATAGAAGAATACCTACACAAAATGAAAATAAATTATATTCAAAATAATAAAGACAAAAAATTTGCCCTGTTGAACTTACCAGCTAGAATGACGTATGAAATAAATAGACACCAAATTACATATCAAGAATTACTCAACCTAACTTAAAATAAAACGGAACGGAGATTATCTTGGGCTACTTTTTCGCTGCGGATGACAATATAGATATATAGAAATAGTGCAATTCAAATCACAAACTAAACAATTTCCAACACACTTTATTTCACCTTCCTGATCGGAGTGACAAACAAAACATACAATGACAATACGACTTTTAGGATTTCTTTAAAGTATATCAAACTATTAAAATATCTAAAACAGCTGACGGGATGGGTTTGCTTCAGGTTTGCGGAGTGCGTGTCTGTGTTCGATGTATGGAATCCGCTTCAATCTAAATCTCATTTTACAATAAACCCAAAGAAAAATATTTCATTCTAAGGACGAAAGTGGCTAAGACAGCCAGAAGTCCAATCTAGTGGCCCTGCGGGCCAGGATAACTACCTTGTTGTTGTTGTTGTTGTTAATTAGGAATCACACATGAATTACGAACAAGTTTTAATTTTGAGCGTTTCATTGCAGAAGTTAATGTATTTGAAGAATAGTATTGACAATGTTGGAAATACTAAACACATTCAGAATTATCTTGTCGAAAGTGTTATAACTGAAAACAATAGACCAAAAACTGAAGAATATGTAAAAAAAAATAGAAATATGGTTTTGGGTATTTGATATTTGATATGTGAGTTGAAGGAACTATTTACTAATAACAGCAGTATATTAACTGGAGTGAGTGGTTTAAACTTACAGAGTAAACATTTTCTTAAATGAGAAAAGATGCAGCATTTCGGCCGTCAATATTGTTATGTATTTGATAGCCTGTAATTAGAACTGAAACTCGTCTTAAAAGTTATCAGCCACTATGTGTGCGTAAAAATGGCCGAAATGTAATAGTAATGCCTATCGTATTGACTTCATTAAAGGAGATAATAAAAGAAACCTTTCAATTCTTCTATACGTTCCGTTAATTTGTCTATAAATCACTAGCTGATCGTCCCGCCCGTTGGTGCGTTGTGACTATTGTTGTAAATAGAAAAAAAAACGAACTGAAACTTCCGTTTTTTTTAAAAAAAACATGAGCCTTCCTTTTTTTTTCTAAATTTAGTTTTTTTTAAGGCAGCAATTTGTAATACTGCTAACGTCTCTTTAAGCAAGAATTACTTTTATACAGGTAATTAAGAAGAAATAAACATGAATTAATCCCTAGATTACAAATATTTTTGGTATATGTGAGATATTCTGGGTTACCTTGTTCTCAGTGTTGCCATTTTTTAAAATTTCATCCATGCCGCACCTGCCCCAAACTTAGCTTAACCGTCATTCAACACAATAGACGAAAGTTTTGGGTGCCCACGACCTCAAGTACTCCATTTGTCATTGTTTCCAGCCTATTTTAAAGCTCAACTTACAGAAATGCTTTTATTAATACAAATATACACGTGTGCATTAATTTACACTAAATTTGACATACATGTTCATTAGATACTGGGCAGGTCATACAGGCACCGTAGTTTGTCAGGGTTGCCAAATGATTAAAAAATCTAGATTTCATGTTTGTTATTGGACGTATACGCATTGATTTACACAAAATTTGACATGTTCATTAGGTACTGGGACAGTTTTTGTGTGGGTATTTCAGTGTTGTGAACCAATTTAAGAAAAAAAAAATATTTGTTTCCATATCGTTGAACGTATTAGGACCAAACTTTGTATGTACGTACTCGGATGCGTCATAGAGGTACTTCTGGTCTCACAGTTGACAGTGTTGCCAATCAATTTTAAAAATCAAATATTTACTTCTTTCATTCAGTTCGACGAATACGCACCAAGCTTTGAGTATATATATTTGACACAATCGAAACATACAGTACTGTGGTTGTTCCCTGCACCCAAGCACCCAGTTGTCAGTGTTGCCACCCTATTTGAAAATTTAATTTTTCAAGTGGTCCCAATACTGTTACGTGCATTAGCTATTCCTATACTTTCAAAAAAGCGCGGAGGGAGCCGCGGGACTTGGCTACGTTATGTAATGCTCTGAGCGAGATATGCTCAGAGCCTTATTGCAACAAGCTCATTGGAAGAAACCTATATGTAGTTGCTTGTTTATAAAAGTATTCATTATACATCTCTTTTGAAATATGCATATAAGATAAAATAGTTTCGTTACACTGTCTCTATCTGTACATATTTTCATAGTATATGGGGCAAGGCTTGGAGCCCTGTAGAGCAATGCAACCTAGCTTTTATAGTGAAACATAATGTACAAGTAAACGCAAACATAGACTTGCCCTTGACCTTGAATAGAAGCAGGTTATTTCCCGGGATTTTGAGCTAAAGATAATTGCTTTTGGCGGACAGTAATTATGATAAATATCTTCCTTAAATAATAGTGTAATTAGAAATTAACATATTGTATATACGGGATAAGAGCATATTTCGGTGAGAATTCATCGTTTTTCAGTTTACAGTAAAGATGTCTTCGAAGTTGTCTTTTCTCTAGGAACTTAAATCCTTTCCATAATTCAAAATATTTCTTCAGTTCCCTGGAGGTTTATTAGTATTTTATTACAAATTACACCAAGTAACTACAGTCCATGTGTCCTTAGTTTATTCATTATGTTTGTCAGAGTGGATATATATATAGGAAGTATAGAAATGCGGCAGTGAATGCATAAATAATTCCATCATTTGCCTCGTAAGGCTGCAGGAAAACAAAGCAATAGTAAATTGGGATCAATATGTGAAAGCTTAAATCAAATCCTGCCGATTACATTGATTATCTGCAGCGTAAAGCATTAAATATTTGCTGTGTAAAAAAACGTCATTTGAAAAAAAAAAACATGAAAAAATCTTTACAGAAAAACATTTATTTACAACACTAGGTGTGACTAAAAAAATATAGTGGCAACATTGGCATTTGGGAATATCTTTAAAATTGGTTTGTTAACATTGCCTCGCAGCTAAATGCTAAATGTATTGTACAATGGTATGGAAATGTTTGAATATTAAATTCTTGATATTATTTGGCAATACTGGTAACTACGGCACACGGTTTACCTCTATTACCTATGACAGTATGTAAATGCCAAATTTGGGGCGTTTATGTCCGATGGTATAGAGGAAATGGGCGCATTCAACGGACTAAGGTAGTACTAAACGCTGATAGAGCACTTGAATCTTATTGGTTTTCCTATAGGTAGTAACCAATACGATTGAAATGCTCTCTCAGCGCTTAGTTCGTTGAATGCGCCCAATGTGAGCTATTAAGGCTGAATGCAAGTAGATTTTCCCGCCTTTTTCGTTTTTCGTCCATAATTCAAATTTTAGTGCAGTTAAACAGAAAATAACTTCCATAAACTATAGTTGGTTACATACTTGAATAGTGAATACCATTAATTTGAAATAAAAGTCAACAGATAATGCAAAACTATGTCAACACACTTTTGGGATATGGAACAACCCCAAAAGTCTATTGACATAGATTTGAAGTTTCTGTTAAGATTTCTTTAAAGATAATGGGATTCATTAATGACATAAGAAACAAACTATAGTTTGTGAAAGTTATTTTCTGTTTAATTCCACTCAAATTTGAATATTTGACGTAAAATGAAAAAGACTGGAAAACCTACTTGGATTCAGCCTTAATGGTTCGAAATTGGTTGCCATCACTCATTATTACTTAAATATCCTAGATAATATTTAAAATTTCGAAGAAAGCATTTGAATTTGCGATTGTCGAGAAGGCCACCTTTACTAATGAAGTGAATGGACAATATTCAAACGGTATGTAATATTATAATATACACAAACATTTTTTGTAAAATGTGTTGTTTCATTATAAAAGGTGACTATTTTGAATGCCTGATTTATGCTAATGTTTGCAAATTAGCTGTAACAGATTTGAGAGACACTACAATGTTTCTCTAATAAAATAATTTATGTTTATTTTTTAAAAAAGTAAACAGAAACTAGTTTGACACAAATATTACGCGAGATCCAATCAAAAATATTTCTCAATACGACACACACTAGCTTGAAGATTATACTTCTTTATTTTATACGTATGATATAAACTTAAGTCAGCTTCCATGAGTTTGTCGAATGAAATAGTATAGCCCTCCTGAGTTTTTATACTGGTGCTACCATAGTCAAGGCCACAGGCCCACAGCTTTTATTTTTGCTAAATGATCAAAATTCGATTTCGGCGTCCGTTCGAAGGAGCCAAAAGTGTACGACACCTCTACTTCATTTGTGACTCCCAGCCCAATGCGTCACCTGAGACACGTGCCCCCCTTTGCTCCCCCTACTTGCGTCACTGGTCGTAGATCTTAAGAAGGTTGATACTAGGTTCCATACATCTTGTCTAGTACGAGAACTTGTCAGGGGATTCGTAATAAGGTGGTAATAACCCCGATCGTCCCTCCAGAGAAAAAAACAGTTGATTTCTGCACAATTACAAGGATGAAAATAGGAAGGAGGATATCCTCTTTAGTCATAAACCATTCAACATTGACTGTTGACACAACATGACGACTTCAGGATTATTATCTCAACGTGACTTACTGTTTCGTTCAATCCAGAGGCTATAAGTTGTGTTTTTTAAAAAAATATCCCGAAAGAAAAATACCCCCTTCTTTCTCACTGTTCCGTTTTTCGGTTTGACATGCAGTTTTACAAAAGGATGGGTGTGAGAGAGAAACCAACAATAGATGTTAGGAGTGGGAGTTACAGGTAACGTTTTCATATAAAGCATTCCTCCTCCACTTTTTGGTGAAACTACAAAAAAAAACGGTAGAGAAAAAAGCGATATCTAGCTCAATTGTTACACTGGGTTTCATTGTTACAGTTGAGTGTTGTCAATGTTGAGCTCTGCTATCAAGATTATTCTGCTCTTCTACCATACTTGTTGACGTCATTGGATTAATCCTGTTGAAGCCATGTCTCGGTGACAAGCAAAAGCCGTCGACTATTTTAATTCGTCGCTTGGCATGCAGAAACGATAAATGGATGTCGTCATGTTCACGGTTCTTTTTAAACTTGTACCCTTAAACGAACAAAATGCACTCTGGAGGTTGGGATTGTTCTATCTCGTTTTTGTCGTATTTTGGGGGGCCTGTAGGCGTGCCAATCTCTCTCTCTCTTTCTTTCTTTCTCTGTGTGCATGCAGTGCTTTATGGGGAGATGACAGGATACATGATTTGGTTTGTCAAGCTAGCTGTACCTACAAAAAATATATATTTCCATAAATCTTGTGTTGCAAGTCTTGTTATTTCAGGTGTACTGCATTCGTATTTATGTAGCACAGTGTTTTACGAGTCATATGTAATCACTATGGATGGCGTGCAGCAGTCTACATTCTACATTTTTCTACATAAATAACAGTGTATTTATAAATATAAAAACATAGATCAGCATATTTAATTATATTTAATAACATTCTGCTCTAACCTCTGTGCATAAATAGTGAAGACCATGGTATGAGGGTATAGGGTGTGCAAAGGTACTTTGAGAATTCCGACCAATAAAAATTCTTTTGTATTTTAAATTTCTTTAAAAATTATGACTATATCGCTTTGAGGTACCTTTTAATACCTTGTCTAATTTCCATTAGGTTAGGTTAGTTCAAGTTAGGTAATGCGAGTTAGATTATATCAGGTATGGCGTGTTAGGCTAGGTATGGTTAGGTAAAGATATTTATTGTATTTTAGACGGAGACTGCATTGTGTCAGAGCTCGACTTGCATGAAACTTGCTACACATATAAGGGTAGCAGTGTATTAACATACGAGTATGTATATGTTCCAGTTGCTATTGAAGCGTCTTCTACAAATTGTAAACCAAAGAAGAAATGAGGCAATGCACAATGTGATGCGCAGGTAAAGCGGACAGTGTGCCTATGAGTCATCTGCTGTATATTCCAAACGGTCAGATATTACCTGAGCATGTCGCTAATTAATCTCTATCATCTATTAGTGTATATCAGAGACCAACTAGAAGCGGTTGGTGTACTAATAAGTATGGACAGGCATATAGGTATCTTTACTAGAAGTTTTCTAGACTCAGTCACTGAGGCAAAATCAAGGAAGACATATTTGTTGGTTCTCAAAAAAGAAATCTTATGAAAGAAGAGCATTTTGATACACTTTTGGCGCAAACAGAAAAATAAGCTTGAGTCTCGTTTTCTGCAGTGTCGTAAAACTTCTTTGGAAACAACAGAGCTCTAAATGCAAATGAATTGGTGACTTGGTGCATAACATGTTGAAGGTGTATCAACAAAAGAGATGTAACATGCCTCTAAACATTCGTGTCCTCCATTCCTACTTTGACTTTGTTCCCTGCAAACCTCGGTGCAATAAGTGACGAACATGGCGAACGATTCCACCAGCAGATTTCAGCTCTTAAGAAAAGTTACCAGGGTAGGTGGAATCCATCTATGCTGGCTAACATCTGCTGGTCAGTGACTAGAGACCCTACATCGACAAAGCATAAGAGACAGTCCGAAAGAAAACCACACTGATGCAGGATGCCATTACTACAGTAACTGCCATGGAGTAGAAATTTGAAGAAAAGGGATTTTTCGGAAAATTCCCTTTTTCTCTACGTAATACGTCACAGCCCCATGCGTGTAGTGTCATTGTAATATTTCTTCTACTACAATCGTCACTCTGAGTTGATTATTTTAGGAGTTATAGGTAATTTTACCAGAGAATAATTGATATCCACGTGATTCTGAGTGGAAAGGGTTACTCTTACTATATCTTAAAAACACGAACCAAGTCAACGTGTTCACGGTCATTTTCAAATTCAGCACGCAGGAATACATAAGAATTTGCTTCTTTCGTTCAAAAAACAATTAACTCATTAAAATGTGTTTGTCCAGTATAATTGGGATATATGAGTTTATACTAAACAGTGCTAATGTGTATTTCTGAAAAAGAAAACACTGCAAAGAAGCAACATCTGTTTAGAAGCACGTTCAGTACAGATACAGTTTCGTTGACATGTATGAACATTGGACAACTGAGGATTGAAAGAATGATTTTGCCAGATCAAAAGAAATTTACTGTGTTTAATAATTGGGTGGTTTAAAACTGTGAATGGAGCTACAAGAGCAATTACAGAAAAATTGTGTTGTGAAAGCGAAGTTTACAGAAAGTTTAATGGTGTTAGGAGGTATATTTTCCACAGTGGAGGGATGACTTAAGACTTGTACAGAAATAATCGATATATTAACATACTATGAAGTACTTAAAAAGAAGGCTTCGACTTTAGTATGCTAATCTAAGACTATTCATATTTCACAATTATATTCCCAATTGTCTACGATGTAGGGTTGTACAGCAACGTATAAGATCTGACGATTCAGCAGTTATACTGGCATCCTAATTCACCCGATATGAATCCTATTGAGAATTTGTAATCGGTTCTGGCTTTAAAACTTTGTTCATATTACTTAAATATTAAAAAAAGCAACTAATGTACAGAAATGTAAATATGGTATTAAGAAATTCAGCTTAGTAGAAGTCAGAAACTTGTCGAGTTAATGCCACAAATAATTCGATCCCTCTGAAAAATGCTAGAAATGGATACACAAGGTACAAAAGCACTTACAGTATAATAATGATTTTGAATGTAACCTATTATTTTAATTAGGTTAATTATCATTCCACCTGGTATTTGGTAAAACCTGTCGGTAGGGGATACATTTTTAGGACCGAACCGGAGTGTACACGATAGAATATAACTTCATTACCACAAAAATGCTTGTTAACAGTCCTTTCCGCTGTCAACAGACCACGTTCAACCTCAATTTTTAACCAGGAATGTCAGATATGGTTCCAGTTAATCACATGTTTTATTGTCAGACTGTGTCTCAAGCCTTTTCTGCTTGTAATACCAGTATTTCCAATATTTTAAATCAATCTTCTTATTAAGTTAGATTATACTTTTAAAAAATTAAAATCTTTGCGATTTAATCACTTTGAAATACAAGTCACTCCTGTCTGTTTAATATATGTGTGACAGTTCTTCATATATTGTATGGGAAAGGGATTTATTATCATTCCTATGGTCTTGAAACGACAACCCACGCAGAAACCACTGTACTGACCCTCGCACAAGGTGTGCCGTTGCCTACTAGACCAAGTTCAATCATCAGGAACTCATATCCCTCTGACCTTGATGAAACATACTTAAAACTAATTCCGTGCCATTTAGTATCACAAGTATCAGCTTGTTACTCCCATAATCTATAATTATTTCTGTTAGTAGTCCGAATAATAATTGAGATAACTTTGATTATTACTATTAGCAAGAAAGTTATGTGGACGTTAGAAATAATCAAATGAAATAATCCTAAACATGTTATCGTCTCTATGGAAATTACTTATACATCCTTACTTAAGTTTTTCACATGGAGGATTCCTATTTATATGCAAAATATAATCATTAACACAGTAAACAGCAATTTAAACACTTAAACAAATAAGACCTCATATCATTTGCAATCGAATTAAGTATGAAAAACAATTATTAAATTTAAGTTTTCAATCAAAAGTTGGCATGACATATTTTACAAAACACAGAGACATCTTTTAGGACTATTATGCATTACTCAAAACTCAATCATTTTGCATAGACATCTAGTAGAAAAATAAATAATTACTTAAAGCTGCATTTGAAGCATTACGTTTATGGCATAACACAACCAATCATTTTCATATTTTTGCATCCCACAGATTATAAATAAAAAAAACTGGCAATCATCTCTAACGAATATTTACTTACAACAGAAGAAACACACCACTGACGGACATACATATATTTGATCTCAGAACAGAAAGACTATACAGTTAATTACAAAATAAAATTGTTCGTTTTTTCGTCCTTGAAAGAGGTGTATGAATTTCTGGTTTTCAGTATGAAAAACATCTCATAGTTTAGGTAGTGTATGAGTGAGTGTGCGTGGCAAGCGATGCTTCATTCCCGTCTAATGATGTGGAGGAGAGGGAGTAAATAAATAATCAATTCACAGTTGATTTTGACAACGAGATGAATGATGTTATAAATTAATGGCGAAATAATGATGTGGGGGGATAAGGTAGAGAGAGCCATATTAACCACAAATTGATATATAAATTGCGACAGCTGGCATGGGGAATATCATGTTTCGAATGCTTAATTAAAGGTAGTGTTTGTTAATGTATTTCGGAAAGTTACATACTATAGGTTGTTCTTGCAACATTGTTTTATACGTAATTATATCTGATGTCATCTAGAATAAGTTTTTCTAATGTTAGTTAACGCTGAAGACATTATTTCTGGAGTTATTATATTGGTTTACATAAATATATTCAATGCACTAATTTAAACAAAGACAAGAGGGAAACTATATAGAAAATCAACCTCTAGGGCCTACGCATGTTTTGCGTTTTCGAATACTTTGGGAATCCACCAACAGATGTCTTTGTAGTATTTTTTCTATTCTTAAAGGATTCAGGAAAATTACATCACAACGTTTGGTTCAACGATTCACAGAAAGTGACGAACTCCACTATTTAAGGCTCTGAATGAATCACAGGGTTTTATTATACAGTAACATTCAAGCACGTAATAAAACTTTGAACTTTGAGACATCTACTGACGATTTCAGAAACTTGTCCTAGCCAGAAAAGCATATACATTAATCAGTTGAGGTGGTCTCTCTTGAATATATTTTATTTTTGATGAGATTAGGCGTAGAGTCTTTTGTGTCTTCCTTCACTAACTATTTTAGGTATCGTGTATTGTATTCTATAATTCGAAAGATGTGTTGTATCATTGAGTAAATAAATATACTGGAAGCCTTTGAAACGTGAGTGTGAAGTATATTGCTATGAGAATTACTATAGAGAAAAGTAACACATTTCACCTAGTAGCCTAATTTCTCCCGGACAGATTTCTCAGTTAGTATAAGTTTGAAATTATTACAGTCGATTTTGACGTCCAAAGTACTAACGCGCGGAGAGTAATCTTTGGAGTTTTGAAGGGTGAGGTGTGTATTGTGTATGTGTGTAGTGGTTCTGATATAAATTATGTGGCAACGTCGCAAAACATGAGTATCCACTCTCTTGTTTTTAAAGTTTGATTTACTTACTAGTTACACCAGTTTCTATAGCTACTTTTACTTCTCCGGTCTGAGCCTAAGATACCTAAAAGCAATAAATAAATTTTAAGAACATATGCTAGCCTCTACTGACAAACATTCTATGTGGTTAAATAAATTGTAAAATATGTGGACCATAAAATAAATTTAATACAGCAATATCAGCACGTTCGTAATCAGTAGCGATGAAGTGTTGCTTATTCTCAATTGGGACGTTATTGTTATTTTTTTTTTAACTTTTACCAAATTGTAGGGTATAGTTTTCATATGTATAGAATCTACGAAAATAGCGTTAAATGGAACATTAGATCATAGATATGTTAAACACTGAAAATTAAACAGAAAGGCTCGTTATATAATTTTTACTTTGTTTACATTTGAGCAAAGTTTAGCTCGAAGCTTCTCTTACCATCACGATTCGTAGCCCAGGTTGTGGCGTCGTGATCATTCTCGTTTTCTTTCTTTTTGTCAATAAAGCTGACAAAGTTCGTTCGAACCTTACCCACAGAGGCCAATCTTTTAACTACATCATACTCTTTCTACATAGCTTCATCATCCATGTCGGTGTTACATAGACGTATCAATATTAAATTTCCTTAAAATACGCATGAAGAAGAATATATATATATATATAATTCACAGCCATATTCATTCCAGTACAGGATGAGGTCTTTCCCGGAGAGAGGAGTTGCTCTACTGCTTCAACGCTGAGCAGATATGTTGGGAGAGGAGATCCGAAGCTCACAACTATGGTCCCCACTGTCTTTTATTCACAGCAGCTCTTCAATATTGTCCTCACGATGCTGGATCAACACCGAAATTTTGAGCCTCCACCGGGAATCGAACCCGGGACCACTCGCACTGAAGTCGAGCGCGCTACTGACTAGGCTTCAGTGCGAACGGTCCGGGTTCGATTTCCGGTGGGGGCTCAAAATTTCGGTGTTGACCCAGCATCGTGAGGACAATTGGGGAGCTGCTGTGAATAAAAGACAGTAGTGATCACAGATGAGAGCTTTGTATCTTCTCTCCCAACACGTCTGGTTAGCTGCCGGGAGAGGCCTCATCCAGTCGTGGATTGAATATTACTGTGAAATCATATATATATATATATATACGATATATATAACATACAAAAAACATACCCTTCGCTATGACTACCAGTCTAGTTATACACAGAGACTCTGAAGCACCACAGTTGCTTTGCAATTGGCACAACTTGGTTCACATAAAAACATTCTGCACAGTATTTGTAGTTGCGTTCTAAGAATAGTTCTCTACTTTACCTTCAGAAATGGGAGCAAAAAATTCGTAATTAACTATAAAATTGCAGAAGTAATGTTTTCAACATTTAAAAAATCATTTTTCTGGGCTTTGTTTTTCTCTTAAAATGTATTTCCCAGAGCAAAAGTTAGATTTCTGTAATACGAATATTTACGTGTTTTTAAACTACTTTGTTTCTCATTCTTTGCATGTGTTTAAAATGAATCCCTTACAAGAAGGATATTCCAGGATTGTTACATTTTAATTCCTAATATTCCGGGAATATTCCTAGGTAATTAGAAATATACCGGAACTTTTCCCGGTATTAGAATGCTTGTTATCATGAAAAAAAATACAGGGAATATTTGTAATATATTCCCATAGAATAAAAATAACCTTGAACATTAGAGAAAAGTGCACGTTACACTTACACTGCAAAAACTTGTATTTTAACGCTACAAGGATAAAAAGTATAATAGTAGCAGAAAGTTAAAATGTAATTGGAAAGTTAACAATACTCCTGAAATCTTCCGAAGGCGGACATTGACATAAAATGTATACTCCATGTATTGAAAATATTCAGGCATGAATAATGTTGGCATATAGTGAGAATATACCTCCCTTTCTATTATGTAGAGCCTATATTTATTGCGTGCTCTGTGGGAGTATTTATTCTGTTATGTAACTTTTATTTAATGGCCAAACATGTGCTGTGGGCTCGAAAGTCCCTAGCATATCTAAGAGACAATTTCCCTCGGTGTAAAGAAACCCAAAAAAGTATTTGGGGAACATAAAATTTAGTGCTTTTTTTGTTTTTGTTTTGTGCATTTACCTTATATTTATGGACCAGACACTCAGCTATGCCTAAGCCGTGATATGTTTAAGGGACTGCAAGTGACAGGTTCAAGTTATGGGTGTCTATCTATGAGCTATATTTTTTAAAAAACTTGATACTTGTTCCCGTACTACTTTTTTCAGTGACTATATCGTCTTCTTGCACATTGAATGTAGGAGTCAGAACCTATATTAAAATATTCGCTGTTTTGAAAATCACGTGGTGTGGTTATAATATTAGGAGGCGAGAACATACACTACACAATGCACACACAACATTTTTATTTCTCATTTTCAACCTCCTCTGACAGTTGCATGAAATGTTTACAGAACTACTTTGTAATTAGATGTAAATTTTTTGTGTTAATTTCAACTATGCAAATGTTTGATTCAATCGTAATAGGATAAAACTGGGGAGTTGTTGTGAATAAAACCAGTGGCGATCACAGTTGTGAGCTTCGGCTCTCCTGTCCCAATATGTCTGGTCAGCGTTGGAGCAGTAGACCAACTCCTCCCTCCGGGAGAGACCTCATTCTCATCGATAAAATATCTGAATATTCAGAAAAAGGGGGGAGATCACAAGTAAGCGAAATGAGTGTGTACGCAAACAAGCAATAAGAATAAGCTGATGTGTTGGATCGTTGGATAACAACAGATTGCTGGGCGTGGTTATTAGCTTGATTAGCTATGTGCACTTTCCACACTGAGAATTAGAGGTTCGCTTTCCACCTTTCTCAACATTTTTCATCCTGCACCTAAAAACATTACATTTCAAAACATGACCGTTGATATGCTGTATTCTATAATAAACATCCTAATTACATTATTCAAAACTAGTCAACAAATTACATTATTTTAGTAGAACCTAATTATAAAAACAATAAGCAAAATAAAATATCGTCTTCGAAATTTATTTGTTTTAACCTTCAGACCCTAGCTAAATTAATTTTTTCACCTTTTCTTGCGACTCCTTTACACACAATTCACGACCCCTCTGGGGGTCGCGATCTCCATGTTGAGAAACCCTGACCTACGTCAATATAACTTTCTTTCAAAATAGTAACATATTTTATTCGCTTGATTAGATGCATTTGGGGGAATAATATACACCAACCTCATTTGTAAAACTCCAACTTCCCTTAGAAAGTAGGAGGAATGCAGCTCGTATTTTGGAACCATTATTCTACTACTCAGAAATTGCTTCTTTGTCCATGCAATGCGTCCTGATATAAGTTTACTTAAATAAATGCAATTCTAAAATAGTATAATTTACCAAAATCAAGAAACCAGTGATATTCCTTAGGTGAGAACAATGTGGATTTAGATCGAGCAAGAACAAGAAAGCTCCGTTAATTTCTCCTGTCCATCAGGTATGTTCTGTCTGTTAGCTACCTTACAATATTGAACCTCTTAATTTTGATTCCTCCATCTGTAATGGAGGCTAGAGCCTAAATGAAAGCAGATACAGAGAAACTGACTTCAGATTTGGATTCAGTGATCTCAATTTATCCAGCCGTTTCTAATTTGGTGTTTAAAATTGGCAGACCCTTTTCATTTGGTTAGCCTTCTGCATATTAAGAATTCATGTAAGTGATTAAATTACAGTAAAGCAGGTAGAGAGTCACTGACCTCAAGTATGACGTCAGCGAATATGACCTCGATTAAACTGCTCTTTTCTAAACATTTTGATATGACTATTAAAACTTTCGATATAATTATTAGACTAAACCTTGAAATGGTTAACCCTTATTAAAGAAATGGTAATCGTTGTCAGATTTCTTTGCATTTGACAGGAATCAAACTAATACGTCCATGCAATACGAACATAGATGACGGAGCTTTGTGAGAAAAGAAGAGCAAGCTTCGGGATTCGAAATCGCCTTGCCAGCTTTATGGACGAAAAGGGCGGGGGGGAATTACGCGACGCGGCGCGCACGGCTACGAAGACATAAGATAGACAGGCTTCAAGCTCAACTCTTACTGAAATAAAAGCAAAGTAAAAGTTATATAATACTGATTTTCGTTTGAGTTACAGTGTTTCGTGCATTTATGAGCTAATTTATGTACTACTATTTTGTTAGATTCTGTACATATGAAAACCATGTTGTATAATTTGTTAAAAGTTACAAAAACAGTATTTAACGTCCCAAGTTGGGAATAAGTAAAACTTCATCGCTAATGATTACAGACATAGCAACATCGCTGTTTTGTACTTTATTTTATGAACAATAAAAACAAAAGAAAAGTTCTAATTACTTTTATTCACATATTTTTCACTACTTCACGACTAGATATACAAACATTATTTTCTTCACAAAGATTAGCACTCGACAACTGCACTAATACACTCATTGTATTAAAACCCGCGCAGTGGTCAGTCATGTTCTTGCAAGGTTGCCACCTAGCTGAATTTCTGGACTTACACTTTTTAAGAGTTGCTAAAGAGTGCGCTCAGATTATAATTGACTGTGTGTACAACAAAATATTTAACGAAAATATATACGGAATTATAGGAATGTAACAGTCTGCTAAATTCTCGGTGAATGACTTGCACGCCTGTAGCCGAAACGCGTAAGGAAGGGTTCAACCAGAGCTTTCTGCAGTAGAAGGCCAGAGGGTACTACGTGGCAACGCAGCATCATGTGAAGCCTGCCGGCCGATGTAGTACGTCTTCTGCTGTGTTAACTATGACTGGGAACTAATGAATGGGTAATAATAAATCGCACGCAAACTGTTGGGTTTACAACATTTTGTGAAATATGTTGCATATGATTTCAGATTCATCCTCTTCGTACGAGGATGATGATAAAATGTTTTTAGAATACTTAAATTCGAAGGACATTCCAACAATCTGGAGACGTCCAAACTATTTTTGAAAAATTGGGATTATGTTGATTTCTTAACAAGGTTCTTTAAAAGGTTGGTTCTTTACAACCACGTGAGTCCACACTGGGAATAGAACTCTTGACATCTTGTATTTAACTCATTCATTGTGAGACAATGAAAAACGATTTTTCCTATCACATGTTCACTGTCATACTCTGTGGCTACGAAATGCATTTTTAAAGTGAATAATGTTTGCTTTGCTGCTAACCAGTGCAACATGAAAATCTTCCATCCAATACGCGTATAAGCAACTTTCCGATAGGATGCAAACAGTTCACACTTTCTAACATGCCGGTTATCCTGATCTATGAATATTGTACGAAACAGACCAGTTAAATTGTACACATGAATCGTAAAAGTTATTCCGAGCTATGTTACTAGTTACAACCAGTTTAATATTTTTCCAAAATATCAAGCACTCGATAGTTCACGGAAATCATATTTAGCTTTTTTTGCTGAGTTCATGAAATATATGAACCAACACTATTTATTCTAACTATTAGGAAAGACAGAGTGCAGACCCTAATGTGGAAGTTAAGATGTGCTCATAAAGGGCTCAAAACTCATGTATAAGCCACGAAGGTAGTTATTCCTTCTTTCTATAGAACTTATCTTCTTAAATTATGTGATTTTAATAGCTTTTTGGTAAAAAATAGAAGCTGATTTGAGTCAAAGTATACAATAGAGAATGGACTATATGTCATTCCACTCGGAACACCTTCCTTCTGAGCACATTCTAACTTCCGCGTTAGGCCATGTTTTTGTTATTCCCAACGTGTTTCAGTAGGTTTCTTGGCAATAGGAACTTAAAACGTAGCATTTTGAGTTGTTTCCAGTGTCAAAAGTAGGAAACTTGCAGTATTACCGATAGTGTTAGTCTACGTTAGCATGCAATATTACGCTAATGTAACCATGTGTAATTGTCTATATTAGCTTCTTCTGCTATACATTCTTCTGTTCTTCTTACATAAAGGACACGCAAATTTAATTCGGCCCCTTGCGCAGAGCTTATAAAGTTATTTGTTACTTTATGAATGCGCTTCGTAAATTTACAGACTTACGCCTCGTAAAATTAAAGCTATTTACGTAAATAGTAGATTCAATTGCTCATAGTTCTACGTATCAAACTTTACAACAAAAATATATCCGAAAACATATTTCTACATCTGAAAGAAATGATGGGGCTAATACATGGTCGCCCTCTTTCATGGCAAATATCAAAGATTATTTATACTGTTTTAAACATATTACGTGCCTCCAATTGATTATCTTCTACTTGAGACTCCAACATCATTCGACCAACATTTAAAAAAACAAAAATATCAGCGATAATTTGCACGTATTACCTACAAAAACGCCATGATACCCGCGCAGTCAGCCGTCTGGGCAATGTTGCCATTTTCCAATACCCCGGCTTTCTACTGAAGAAAGGCTCTGGCTCAACAGATGTGACAGCGAGTGATCGACAGCGAGTTCATTTGCGCTTCGTATCATGGAAAACTGTGATGCAGGCAAGACTTTCAAAATACAGGGAAATTTTCAGAGTGTTGACGTAATTAAGCAGAAGGTGACGAGCTGATTGAGGAGGTTTGGAAAGTTAGTCGAAATCCAGCTATACTACGAGATTGATTACTGTTTTGGCCTGCATCCGATCCGGGCTGGGTAGTCAGAGTGAAGTCACTCTAAACTTAGCAAGTAAGTGGTAGGATATTACTTCGATCGTTTGCCATCATATCTCTTGAACTCTGATTGATTAATTAATTAACTGAGTATTGATTTATTGTTTGGTTAGATTAACATTTTAAGTTACTTGTACCATCGATTGCTCTTATGAATTTAGGATGGAAGTTTTCTTCATTGCTGTTTCAATTTTAGCAAACTTAGCTGCCATTGCCAAGCGATTAACGAGTTTTGCCATTGTTGCATTCCATGATAATTGAAAAAGGATTTCTTTATTTTATTTACTGACTCCTACACCAATACCAAGTAGAAAGTAAGATTTACCCAGTGGATCACACATATAATCTAAGCTACGTTTCACACTGATCAATTCAGCACCCATTTCTGAGCCACTTACCCTTCAATACCTGGACGTTATTGAAGCGGTAAGTTTAAAAATGGATGGTGGGATCAGACCCCCGAACTAGATGGGAGTTGCACCTACCAGTGATTGATGTTCCACCGAAGCAACACACACTCGTGTAGATGCAGCTCGCACCTACGAATTCTTAGTTGTGTGTTAGACATTGGCAGTGTTAAAGTTATTGAGAAATATCAATGTGTATGGCGAGAGCCCGTCACACGCAACTAGGTAACAATATGCATATTTACAGGTACAGTTGTTCAATTTCAGGTTGTGAGCAGATTTCGTGAAAATTTAAAATGTTTCAGCTTTCTATGTGACAGCAGACAATGGGCAAAATTTGGATACATTTTTTCAAAGAGCAATTTTTGTTTTGTTCCGAAAAATACATTATTTCTCGCATTGTATGGACAAAATTATTGTCGAATCACAACATATGGTAGAGTGGTACATTTTCGATCATTTCAAAATAAATTTAATATTTCTAGAACGGAAATTACACCAGCACCAACATTTCCCCTGTAATTTATTGCTTACTGAATGCATCACCATAATACTTCAGTATTGCAAGTATTTTTCTCAACACGACAAGGATATTTACTAACTTTAAAAAATGATCAGAATTGTACCTATGTAGTAAATGATCAGAATTGATCCGTATAATAATGCAATTCTTTCTTATTTGCAACTTCTGCGAGACTTATATTGAGAAAGGAACTTTCTTACTTCTTGCACTTGATTGTTCGGAACGAAAGGGAAATTTTGTTCTGAAACGACGTCAGAAACGTATTGGTGGACACTGTGCCTCTTGCTCTGATCTGCGTAAGAGTGCTTTTATACTCCTCGTTAAAGAAACAAAATTGGGCTAAAATGAATAAACTTTTATGGCATAATGTGTCTATCAAAAGAAAAGTTTCTGTCTTAATTTAGAAGTACTTCTCGTAAATACATTGCTTCTTTCCTTTAGCGCCAACACATACTTCGTGGTACCAGCAGTTGCATCTCTGACATCTTATCCAATTTTCTTTAAAAACTGAAGTAGCACTGTAGTAACATACATTACAAAACACACATACATTGTCTTTATGAGGTGACTTCACTCTTGCCAAATCTCCTATACTTTTTTGATCATTGTTTTTATCCTCTTTTGACCCGTTTCGAACATTTTCCTACTCGTCTTGGTTTGAGTTTGTGTGAAATGTTGATCGCCTGTGAAATGAGTAGATGATGTTCACAGTCTTTTCCTATAAAATTTGATCTTCTTCAGAGATGATAGAATGTCTCATATTATCCCTTGGCGTGCTGGATGTACTTGTTGAAGTTGCAATTGAATTCTCCAATATCTGAGTTCGTTCCTCACTTGAAACCTCCTTACTATTTTCCCCTATTTTCGATGTTAGTGGTTCTAATTCAACTGCTCCGCTGATCGAAATTGTACCATTTTCGTTGATCAGAAATGTACCACCTTGTGCATGGAAAGAGAAATAGCTATAGATCCGTTTGCACTTACTAGATAGCAGCAAACGTCAAACGTTACAAATAGTATATATGTGTCCATGATTCAGCAAACAAATTATTGATTTAGGTTCATCAATAAAAAAAAGAGAAAAAGAAAAACATTCATTTGTATAAAAGGCACTAAATCGAGCAAAGTCAAACTCATCTTTGAATAAAGAATTGCTGCTAATATCTACAATAGTCCGCAGAAATTTTGCTCGCAAAGCACAAGACAGCATACGCCGCAACTTAAACCTCTCAAATCAGTGTTGCAGCGTGCAAAGAATAAAATATACCTGTTTTGTTTATGAGTGATCGAAATAGTACCTATATCAAACGTGTATCACCCTACCATATTTTGTACTTTAATGTTTGTCAAAGTTAATACCATCCCCACATTCTTGTCATGAACATTACATTAAAGTTTATGAACACCCAAAAAGAAGGGGGTAGAACTTTTGTATTTTCCTCTACTACTTTTGAGGTGATTCTTTATAATGCAGTTCTTTTCCTGCTTAGTGATTTGGCCCGCATACGAAAAAGGTTGGAGACCCCTGTATTACATTAATACAAGGTCTCAACTCAAAGGTCGCATTTCTGCTTTGAGAATCTTTCTTTTGCTATTGTTTCCCTCGCCTTCATTCATTTTCCATATTTCATACTTGAAGCTGATTAATCTGTTCCATTTTGCTTTTCCAGTTTTGATTAGTGTATTTTTCTTCATTGGAATCACTGTTCCTATCATTTCCCCTTACATTCTTCCTCATTCCATATTATTCACAGCTTATTCATAGCTCTTACAATATAATTTTCAGCGTTGTTTCACTTTTTGTAAGAAAAATTATATTCATCTGCAATGTGTTGCAATTTATTTCATTCCACTAACTGCTACCCTTTCATCCTGTTTATAATCTCTTCTAGATATTTATATTAAACACAGTGAGATCCAACATCACTTTTACCTCTTCCATGCATTGCAATTTTATTCCGTCAACTCGTCGTCTGCTTTTACTCTTATTCTCTTATGTTTTCATGTTTAGCTTTCTTATGTGTTTTCGACCCTTCTGCTCAACTTATCTTTCTTCAACACTCGAATTACGATATCTCACTTAATTCGATCTAATATCTCCAAATCAATTTATGCTGCACATTATGAATTACAGGATTCTATTTCTTCATATCTCTCAGCTATGTTCTTAATAAAGCAGTAGCATCTTTTTTCTTCTTATATAGGATAACTGTATGCTCTAGTAAATATAACACTGATAACTAAATTTGTTCTTGATAACCTAATTAAAGTGTGAAAGCACACATTGATGGAGTATGTGATTGTCCACCTTCATGGCAATGTACTCGCATGCTTGCAAGTCTGCAAAATGTATATGACGAATTGTATCACAATTTTCAATATTACTTTTGAATTGATATTCTTCAGCAAACATGCCATTCTTCAATGAACAATCTTTCGAACAATGGGGAGGGTAAGGGTGTAGTAGAGTTTTAGTTGACATACCAGCCCGACATTCTTCTGCTGAAACCGAGGAAAGTCTTTGGAAAATCTCAGAATGGTCAGCAAGTACTGATCTGAAACCTGTGACCATAATCACTTGGCTACGGGAGCTGTGTTATATTACAATTTACAAAGGATACTTTCACGAAAGGTATTGACAAGAATATGGTTAACAATCGGTAAAAACGTATTCACAGAACTAACTAACTAACTAACTCTATGGCTTATGGAACTCGCAAGTTCATCGCCGCAGTAACAAACGTTCGCTATGATTCTATCCTGGGCAGTATCAAGCCAGTTTTCATCACGAACACCTACTTCTCGAAGATCTCTTCTAATATTGTCCTCCCAACGACGTCTCGGTCTTCCCAATGGCCTCTTTCCATCGGGCCTTCCAACCAGGATAGAATATAATCTTCGTTTTTCCCCCATCCGAGCTACATGCCCTGCCCACCTTAGTCGTCTCGATTTCATTATTTTTACAACATCTGGTGAATCGTACAGTCCGTGGAGTTCTTCATTATGCAGTCTCCTCCACTCTCCAGTCATCTCGTCCCGTTTCGGCCCATATATCTTTCTCAAAATCTTATTTTCAAATACACGTAATTTATGTTCATCTGCTAGGGTCGTACTCCAACTTTCGCAACCGTAAAGTATTACCGGCAGAATAACCGTTCTGTATATTTTTAATTTCAATTTCCTTGATATTAATCGCGATGTTAGAAGTTTTTGGACTGAGTAGAAACATGCGTTTCCTGATACTAAGCGACTTTTTATTTCTTCCGTGACCTCATTTTTGCTTGTTACGTATGCTCCCAAGTATTTAAATTTGTTTACTTTCTCTATGACCTCATCCCTAATTCTTATGTTTTTAATCCCTTCATTCCCTGTGCTTCGGCTTGTTATCATGTATTTTGTTTTATCTATGTTTACCTGTAGACCTATCTCATCGCACGCTTCTACTAAGACATCGGTGTTGCTTTGTAGTGCATCTATATCGTCCCCTATTAAATCTACATCATCCGCGTGAACAAACAGTTGATTCAAACCATTCAATGATAGTCCCTTTTTGTCCCCTTTAATTTTTAAAATCGCATATTCTAACGCGAAGTTAAACAGTAGTGGTGTCAAGGCATCGCCTTGTTTCAATCCGTTGCGAATCTTGAAACTATCTGCTTATGGGGTCGCTGAGACACATCTTCACTAGTTGGACCAATTTTTTCGGAATTCCAAATCGTATCAGGATACTGTATAACTTTTCTCTTTTGATAGAATCATATGCTTTCTTAAAATCAATGAATAGCTGATGAACCGTCCCATTGTATTCCCATTTCTTCTCCAAAATTTGTCTCAAAGCGAAAGTCTGGTCCAACGTGGATCTATTTCTTCTAAATCACAATATTTAATTTAAATTTTGCTTTGCGTCAGAGACCTGCAAGTCACTTCTATATGAAAGATCTGCAGCAGTTCGTCGCAGCTCCTAAAACCAAATTAGAGGAGTGGTTCACAATCTTTTCTATTTGCGTACCCCTTAGCAGGCAATTTACCATATATAGTGCCCACTACGCAGAAACAGTACTGGAATGTACGCAAAGGGGGAATGTGAAACCGTTAGCGGAGCGACGCACAGTATGAACGCTATAGTGATGTTTCTGTAGAACATTGTTTAGATAGGGATTCCCAAGCATTCACCAAAATAACTAAGGTAGGAGAATGGAGCAAAGAAACAGAACTACAAGTTTCAAACCCTAACTTACACACGAATGATATCGACTGATAAACTAAATAATCCAATATGCTTGGAACTTTTCACATTCGAATCTTTTCCCCAACGAATTCATTCGAAGATAATTATAATTACAATCATCAGCGGCTACATTTTTGATTCTACTTCCAACGCCATGTATGCTTATCCGCTATATTTTAAGCGATAATAGATTCATTTTCTGTTTTCCGATGTTATTAAATCTCACAAAGGTAATTTGGGAAGTAAATTTCCCTATTTAACCTCTCAAGAGACGATGAAGAAACTTTCGCGTTCCGATAACGAAACATTTCTTCTTATAAGTTAGCAACACTGAACATATTATACCATCGCAACAGTTATCTAGTTCTAAAATGTAAACTGTGATGCACTTTTATGTAAAAAGAAATATTATTATTAATTGGGTTTTAGTGTCCGTATATGGATAAGAGTTCTTGGGTATTCGGATGATTCGGCAGATTGCGTCGCATGCTAATGGAATTGTGCATAGACGTGCATGCGGTAACTTTTTTCTTATCCACTGTACTCTTCCGACCTGGAAATTAAATATTTTTAAGAACTCAAGTATCTTCTGGCCGGTGTTCACTGCAGCAACAGGTCAAGAAAAAAAAATCAGGAGTGGGTTAAGAAAATAACATGCAGGTTTGCAGATAAAATTAACACGCTGATGCAAAATATCTTCTGAAGATATTTATAGCGATTTATAACCGGAATAATACGATTTCAAAATGTATGTGCCAACTGCAGTAACGTATCTAGTAT
>JAGDQP010003554.1:54472-92860 GCA_022664845.1 Lepisma saccharinum
GTGTAATGTAAGTGTGGATACACAATGTGGTGTAAGTTTTTTATTCTTCAAATCAAAGTGTAACATAGAAGAGCTTTCGAAAGTTCTATCTTCATTTATCAACGTTACACGAACTTTTACGAAGCAATACTATACGTGCAGAAGGCTGGGAATGTTTCCATACTTACACCACATTGTGTATCCACACTTACATTACACTCCGAATGTATCAACTCATTATCCCCAAAATTGGAGTTTCCTCCTTCTTCAGCTCAGCGATTAAAATGTCTGTGACAACTACATTAATAATTAGTGAAATTGCATGTAAAGATAATAACTATTAATTACATAAATTAACTTATTAATTGTATTTTCTACATTCAACAATTATGAAAAATTAAATAAAGGAACAACCGAACAAGTTTCAATGTAGTTAAAAATAATCTCGTTACTACAACTTTGTTTAGAAATATTTATACGTTAATACGCTGTGCAATTAGTCACGAAATAAGTTGTTTATAGTCGTTTCTAACCTTATTCTCCTGAGAAAAAGTCATATATTTTACCTTTTAGAACTAAAATTATTTATGTTCAGAAATATTCTGCAGCACAATCGTTGTGCAAAGCTAAAATTTGCTTTATTTTTAGCTCACATTGGACCAATTAGAGTACCATCTAGGAACTATTTAGTGAAAGAACAGAATTGTAATAATCACACGTGTATAATGGCCATTAACTGTACAGTACCACTCTGCAGTGCTGACTGTATAGAAATTATGTATCTCTCCTAGTTAACGACAATCGTGACATTTTGTGGATGACATTCGGAAGAAGAAGAATAAAAAAAAGAATCATCTCTTTAATTAATGTCAAGTGATATTTCTGCGACATTCCGGTTAATGAGCATGTCAGAGGCCGTCACGTCGTTGTTGAAATAATGGCCAGTTAAATACGTGATCAAGCAGCGAGAAGTGATCCCACGCCCTTCTGCATGTAAGCACATACAAGTGGGTGCAATTTAACTCGGTGAACGCCCGATCATGTACTGAACAAAGAATTTTTTTCCCCCGTTCGCTGTGATTAATGTCTATGGACCGAGCAGTGACCTTGTCGTATGGGGTAATCAATAAAGGTACAAAATACACATACAAATACACACACGTTTGGGGACACGCTATTACTGCTTCAAGGTGCGAATGAATCATTATGAATAATGGGAAAAGACAGGTTGCCAGGTATATAAGGGGAAGTCAAAGTAATGCAGAAAAAAAACTTTCTTTTCAGAATAACAAAATAGTCACGCTTATGGACAGTGTCCACGAAGGAGGTATTATACAAGAATAGAAAGTTTATACTAACAATTGTAAGTTACCTTTCAGGATTTTGATGTGATTTCTTGTATTTTCTTGCATCAAATACGTTGACACTATTACGCTATGTAGAAGGAATTTTAGTGCAAAGCAACATTCTTTAAAACTTTGAAACACTACCTCTGTATGTCCCTAACGTATTTTTCCCGTTGCACGAAAATGGTAAAGCTGCTCCTACACATTCAATCCTAGAGAGTCCAAACATTCAGAGAAGGAAGTTCATAACTAATTCAAAATTTCAAGCCGTACATATTTTTTATTTCCTTCTTTTGCTCATTGTTATAGGTTTGAATGTTAACAACAATAATGAAGATATTTTGGTACGATATCATCCCAAACGTTAGCTCAAATAATAAACGGTAGAAAAATATAAACCATGGTTTCATGGATCTAAAACAGGTTAAGTAATAGCCCTTATTAATAGACTCAGATCTCAACATATTATATGACTAACTCTCACCTTTTTAAAACTAATCTTGCAACTACACAAACATGTGAATGTTTAAATAATAACTCGCTAGCTGATGCCAAACATTTTTTTTTCGAATGTAAAATATTTGGTAAAGTTTGCAAACGTCTCCTAAATTCACTTTTAAAAAGCAAACATTCTATCACCTACATTCACTACTGACCCAGACTGAAATTAAAATAGGTCAACTTATTTTAAGAACAAAATAATTGTCAAGTTTAAAGTTCTTTTATACTTTCTTTATCTCAATTTGCTTCTAATTTTCAGAAAGTGGCATTTTTTTAAAATTTAAGTAAAAAAATGTAACTAATAGAACCTGATAATTGATCAAGGAAAAACGTTTCAACAGACTCACATAAGTTTTCATGTCAGTCAAAATAACATTTTTCATAATTAGAAATTGAAAACAAAACATGAGACAATAAATAGTTAATAAGTGTATTTATAACAAAACATAATATAATCAACTAAACAAGAAAGAATAAACAAAACGAATAAAATATGAAAGAGGAGACGGTAATGAAGATAACAAAGAAGACTAAAATGCAACTGAAGATGGAATTGGTAGTTCGTATTGTGGTAACATGGTGCGGTATGAACTTTTATAACTCAAGGTCCGCTAGGTGGTAACGCCATCGTTTTGAACAATATCGACAACATTACATAACTCCGTGTAGATAGTGCAAATGGGCGCCAGGTATTATTTCACGCTACAATGCTAAAGTTCGCAACACTTGTTCTTTTCCCTACTCTTACTTCAGAACTTAAGGCGTTACGATCACAAACGCTTTTTGCAGGTGTTTCTTCACTATCTGCGCTTGACCACTTGTATATATACCAGTACCGTGAAAATTCTTTGACTTAGATCAAACCTTCTGCATCTGTTAAATACTTGGGAGTTTTGTTAGACGAGAGGATAGGATGATTTTTAGAACACACTTTCTGACCACACGTAAAAAAGGAATGCAGGCGCATTTCACCTTACGAGCAATATACTATAACGACAACCTTTCTGCTGGGATAAAAATGCATCTTTGCAAGTCAATAATAAGAGCTATACGAACATGAACTTTTCAACTCTGCAACAAATATAGCTCCTCCACTAAAAATTGAGATATAACCTTCAATTTGCTTTCAAACTCTGGCAGGACAATATTGCAGCTTTGTATAAGATAGCAGGTTTGGCTTCACTTAAGGAATTTCTAGAAGAGCAAAAAGAAAGAAATACTTCAACAAAGCTTTACAGAATAAACTAATAACCCAAAATATTGACATAAATCAGTTTAGAATACCATCCAGTTACATATCAAGAATGTTTACAAACCCAAGAAAAGTAACGTAGAGATTACAAAGACAGTTCTAAAACCCAACAATTATGGAATGAGATGAACTTGAGTGCTTCTCTATTGGTGCATCACGGGCTGTTGGAATACACATCAATAAAATTTCCCCGATCAACCTTCTCTCCAAACCTTACCTCCAATACCGATTCCCCCCTTAACTAAGTTGACTGTGTACGCCATTGACAAAACAGACAATTACCAACAATAATTAGATAGGACTTGCAAAAAAAAATTATTGTTAGTCGATTCGAATCACACAACTATTTTTATCTAACAAATTAAATTATTCTCAGGACGAAAGTAGACTAAGCCGGCCAGAAGTCTATCCTGTGGGTCTTGCGGACCTTGGGGTAAATTTACTTTATTGATTGATTGATTCTTGGACGTTAATCTTCTTCGTTTCTTTTAACTTGTAATTCTAGCAAAAAGATTTTTATGCCCAAAACAAGCTCACCGAGTACGTTTTACGAAAACCACACCCTAATGCCAGCAAATCAAGTGAACGAAAGCGAATTTGTGGTCAGGTTCGATAATTTTTTTGCCCTATGTGGTTTCTACTAAATATAAAAATATCGAGACTTTTTGAACACTACAGCGTATATCGAGCAACTTCCAATTACTGGTATCCGAATGTAATAATTCCAAGCACGCCACGAGTGATAAGAGGTAGTCAGTTTCCTTACATTAATTTCAATTATCTCATGTGTGAACATAAATCAAAACCACAATCAGCTTTACTGCTAGACTTCACTACTTCTGAGCAAGCGAACGTAGCTTAGTTGGTAGAGGAAGCAGTTGGAAGGTTCTTACGTACTGTTCTTGAAGTTTCTCCCTCGATTTCTAAAGTACTCTATTGTGTTGTTTACAGTTTCTTCTCTTTCTTTTCTAACTCCATTCTTTTCCATTTCAATTCTTCATACATTTCTCCACAAATTATCGCAACCTTATTGTCTTCCTCTTCTTTTTGTTTCAGTTTGCCTTAGAGATAGGCAGTCTGATGAATCCATTTCACCACTTGAAGTTTAATGTTTCCAATTTATTCCTTTCCTACTTTCGACCTATCAACTAGTTTTAGGTCTTCGTTATAGTAATCCACCATTTTCTGACATTTCTCTTTCTAACGCTGGTCCTCTTTGGTTTCCTCCTTTGACTCCTCTTCATCCTCTATTTCACTATGTTTCAACCTTTGTCTGCTTATTACTTGGGATTGATCTGGTTTCCCTTGTGTTTCAGTCATTCCAGTCTTCTGACTTGCTGTAATTTCTATAGTATTCATATTATCCTGCCTTTGTTGAAATTGTGCTAGCTGTTGTTCTACTTCTGCGTATTCTTTTGGACTTTTGTTAAATTAGCTTCCCAGCATCTGGGAGTGACAACCTTCGCTCAGATCTTACTGGCTGTTGTGGTTGCTTTCATACTTTTGTTTCTCCATTTTCTGCTGCAATGCATTTTAACGATGTATCATGATAACCACAACAGACTCCAAGTTCTCTCACCAGACATCTTAACTGACTTCCTTATCGTATTTCTACCTGCTCATGGCCCACCCGGGGCGTGGGAGACGCAAACCCAAGTCCGCGATTCCAGCGCCGAAAACCCATTTGAGTTGTATTTACGCTTTCCCGTTCTGAAGAGAAGAACGCGAAGTTTGATGTAGGTTACTCTCTTGTTCAGAAATTGTCGCTTGGGGGGATACCAGATCGACGGTTAGTAGGATATGAATTTCCCCTGGACATCATGTGACCAACTAGACTATAGTGTGTGGATGGCTGCCTACCTATCAGCAGAGTAATTATAGTTTCTCAAAGTTCAAAGTCAGCCCGCTGTGTTAACAGTATGCAACGTTTTCATTTTTCTTACATTCCACAGCTAACAATGTACTATTGCACACGTAATGAGGTTTCTTTGAACGTGGCCTGATTTTTTGTTCCGTAAGATTTATGTAAGCAAAATATAACCTTTTAACAACTCCCCCCAGAGAATCGGTACATTTTCATACTTGCTGAAATTGATTTCACAACAATAAAAAAAGTTAATATTCAGTCCTTTTGAACCATTGATTGTGGATCACACAGGAACGATACAAACACACGTCTTTACGACGTCAAGTCCACTATTCAAATCCGAGCATGAATTATACAAATAACGCACATAAATCTACACCTCAGAAAATCCTTACATGGAGGCCAAGATGTTAAAACGCCCATATCTTCCTTCACCGTCACGACGTGAGTTCGAGGTTAAGCAATATTGTAATTGAATGAATATCGCAAGGTTGAGATTTTCTGGGTGCGAGGAGGAAATTTGCCCCCGAGGTGAAGTTCAAGGGAGTGCCAGGTTGAAGCTTCTCGTAAGATTAGGCCCAGGTTGAACTTACTTAGGGAGGTCGAGATTAAAGCAAAGGCACACTGACATTGATGTAGGAGGTGTACCAAAATTTGGCGCCCTCAATCTAATACCACCGGTTGCGCCCATAAGATCCAGTCCGACGCTGTTATTAAATAGTCTTAACGCAAAGAAAAGAACGTATGGTAGGTTAATTTTCTCTTCAGGAGGGTCATTGTAATTTATTTCTATCTCACGTTTTCTCGCCCCAGAACGTCCCTTCCACAGCTAGAGAACAAGTTTTACAATTGTTCAAGTTTCATGTTGTTGTTTGTTTTAATACGAAAGTAATTTCCCATCATTCAAAGAAATGGGGATTGACTTTATACTGACAGAAATAATATATGAAATTACTCCATTGGTTCATCGTTCTTTGATGGTGTGAATGAAGCTGCTTCTTTCGTGTTGGATATTACTTTCTTGTTTCTTCCGTTTCTGTAAACAATAAAATAAATTACCAGAAAGTTTGGTAAAATAAAATAAAACAAAAAAAAGACATAACCTTTAGTCCTGTCTATAAACCCTGCATTCTAATAGAGAAGTATAATAAAGTGCAAATACAGCATGATCCAAGTGTTTACTAATACATACATATTTTTTGCGAATATGTTCTAAGCATTTCGATAATAGTTGACGTTGCTTGAAGGAGTGCAAACAAAATTATTCTTGAAGCAGAATTGTGTTTTGGTCATTCAGCGTAGTTGTTGTTCTTGGAACCCAGCTACCAGTATTACTATTATTGCTTTGTGTTTCATTATAAATATGGCACAAAACATAATATGAGGAAATTCACGAAATTAACGTGAACGTTAGTGCACGGGTAGCTGTGTGGTCTACGGTGGTAGGCCAACGATTTGAAGGTCCCGGGTTCGAGTCCCGACAGACGCATGTGTGTGGACTTTAATGGCTAAAAGCAAGATAGCTAAAGGACTAACAGGACGAATCGTCACGCGCCGAAGTCCAAAGTTACTAGACTGACCAATATAAATATAAAGTTTACAAATAAGAGGGTACATATAAAGTTTACAAATAAGAGGAATACAACTAAATGTGATGATATCATTTTCAGTTCGTGGTACATTATTCCTTCTTATAAGTACTGCAGTTTTCCAAAATTTAAGGAAGAGTTACAGCACTCAATTTTTAATGTGGACAGTCATTCAGTACCACTGCTAAAGAAGAAGTGCACGAAAAGAATGAATAAAACAAACAAATTAGAAAAGTGCAAAATGTATTGTTTGAAATAGTGCCTAAAAATAAAGTAAAATTTTGTTGAAGTTTCCGCGCTCCACCTCTGTTCAAATTTATGAAACAGTTCTTCGCTTGTCCATTAGGCTCTAGCTATTAATATGTCATATAGCGGGCGTCTCGTCATCACTTTGGATATACAAGAAGAATATATTAGAATCTAGTTCCGGAGAAAGTCCAGAACTTTTTATGGAAGTTTATGGATGGTTTGGACATGAATTAAATGTATTATCAGTTAAATTGTTCGAAGGCAAATAAATTAGACCCTTGCCGGCATTATTTCCCATTCACTTCGTTAGAGGCTGTACCCTCCAAGGCGGGGCGCACGATCGCTCGAACTTGAGTTATAATCAAAGCTTTCCCGCAATTAGTCTACAACCTTGATGTTTATTGCGCTAAAACATTTTAAATGGACAAATAGGCACTAAAAGCTTTCGATAGGCAAATATGTACTAAATCTTGAAAATAAGTTACCAAACAGGATCTAAAATTCTTAAAAACACTTAAAAGTCAAAAATCCTTTAAAATACAAGGCAAAAATCTTGAAAATAGGCAAGTAAATAGACGCTAAAATCTTTGAAACTAGCAACTAAAATCCTTGAAAATAGACCAGAATCATGCTTTAATAAATCTACAACATTTCTTACTAGACATCTGCCTCCTTTTATTCTCCATATCATCATATCACTGTATACATTGCAAAAAAACGTGTTCAGTCTTACTATTTTTTAACATATCGTCGCCCATCATGCAAAACCTGCTATATGCTATTTTTGGTATCGTTTGAAGGTTCACCTCATTCCACGTAATATATAAAAAAAAGCATCTCTGTCTTGATTGACCTCACCACGATATATTTGTTTTAAATATCGTTCCGGTAACTTACTTAGTGCATAAGCCAAACAGCTTTTTGTTTCTCTTGTAAACTTGAGAAATTTCCACATAGTGAGTTTTGAATGAATGGCGATGATATTCCATTTCTCACAATTGACAAAATACTCAATGAAATTTATTTAAACAAAGAAAATCGACCAATCGTCGAAATATTGAACAGCTTTTATACAAGCGTGAAAATAGGTTTCAATATTTATTTATTGTAAAAGTTAGCGACTAAAATTAGCTGGAACGGGTCCAAGGCCACAAGGTAAACTTTAACCAAGTATCTTTCGTTAACAAATAGCCATATTTAACATTCAGGTTCTACTTACCACAAGCTTGATGGGTAATTTCGTATCGTTAGGATGGCAACACTGCGATATTAGTAATTTGCCATTTGACATTCGAAGTTATAGTGTTTGTGGTAGTGACTGTGCATTGAGTTTTGCAGGTTCGAAGAAAGTGTAAGTTAAAAACAAATGGAGTCTTAGGTTCGACCAATCAACCATCGAGCAAGATTTGCATTCCACGGGGAGGATTTTAAAAAAGTGGGTATATAAAAAACACCAGAAACCACACGACTGTATCAGATGATGTTGAATCATAATAATGCGCGCCCTCATTCCGTTAGCATGATAAAACAGTTATCCATAGCTTCGTTAGGAGATATTCCACATCCCTCTTATTCCGCTGATCTAGCTCCCTCAAACTTTCCCCATTTTTTTTTCTCTCTCTCTCTCTATCCAACAATCTTGAAATCTTTCAAAACGAAACTGCTCTTCAAACTTTGCTTGACGATTTCTTGAACTGAAAATCACCAGATTTCTTCAGACGTAGAATTAAAAAAACGGTCCAAAGTTGACAGATATTTATATACAATGCAGGAGAATATTGATCAGTTTCCATCTTCTGTTTATATCAAATGGATGTCAAATTAAATTTTCTGCCACTGGGGGGGAATTTGTAATAAATCAATACCAAGAAACATAATTGAAAATGTGAAATGAATTTTTGTGTTACCCATCAAAAATGACTATTCATGATTGATAATGACCACTAATTTGCTAAAAAAAATGAAAAGAATAACGTTTTTTGCCATTCCATATACTTTGATCGTTCAACTAATCGAAATTGGAATTATATTTGTAGAGTGTGGGGAGGAAGTTATGACGTGGCATATCTGCAATATTTCCCTCTCAAAACGTTTCGGATATCGACTACATAATGCAGCCAGAAACAATAGCATCCATGCTTCGCAAGGTTGCATAACCGTGCAGGAGTGAGTGGAAGATCAGAGAAACATAGTAGGCCAACCACGGAATGTAATCAGCGATGACAAGCTATTGACCGTTAGACCGCTTCGAATATGTGCGTTGAAGCAGATAAACCACAAAACTCGTTCTGAAGCTTATAACAACCAGTTTTCGTTCACCCTAACGCGTGCTTGATGTGTCGTATACCTCTCTATATTCCTATCGGATCTGCGATAACATACGATGTCGTTTTCTTTGCTAGAGGGCAGGGAGGGGAGAATTAATTAAAATTTTCAATATATTCAAAATTTATAAATTAATATATCATTGCAAATGTCACTTTTAGACGATACTTACTGCTGCATTTGGTCTTGAGACAATAATTAGCCTTCAGGCTAAAATCCAGTAGGAAGTCGTCTTTAAAAGTAATGTATTCTGTAGTTTGCTTGATAGTGTTGGTCATTGATAATAAATGAATGCGCGAAAGTAGTCATTCGGGCAAGAATTTCCCTGGCTGTCCTGTGGGCAGTTCAGAAATTTACATTGTTTGATTGTGTATGTCGGGCTATTTTCTCGAAGACTACGCGACTTCCACTCTCACATATGTGGTAACATATAAAAGCTTGTGATGTTAGGGTTCTACATAAATTTGTACTTTCTTCATCAGTTGAATCATTCAGGAGCGGAAAAGTATAGAGAAATAAGATAACTTCTACAATCAACATCGACAATAAACATCTATTTTTTAAAAAAACTGGATTCAAAACGATGCAATTATGTTTTTATCTTCCTCCGCATCTTTTGTTATTTATCAGTGGCGGATCCGTTCAAGAAATATGAAGTGGCCTTAGGGTCCTGATGCGTTGCTAGTGGTATATTAACCAGTGGTTGCGTTCTGTTAGTACGAGAAGTTGATAACATTGTTGATTTGTTAAAGCAGAGCAAGATGAAAGAAAGATTGAGAAAATTGGAAGTGTAGAAGTCGAATCAACAGTGAAGGTCACAGCGGATAAACCAATGGAAAAACGGGAACTATAGGTGGAGCGAAGAGGAAATATCTACGGTCAAGTAAGGCTTCAAATGCGCGTTGATAGGTCGTCTGCGTAACCGACGAGCATGAGTAGCGCTATGGAAGCGCCGCCAGCAAACCATTAAGTAGCCTTATCTTAAGAGAGCTTTACAGGAGAACATAAAATGGGTACTACATTTTCTGGGTGTTCTTTCGAACCGAATCTCCCTCAGTTTAAAGGTTAAGTTCATTCTAATATGAAGGCATATTATTTACTAACAGATTAGGTTAGATTAGATTAGTTCAAATTCACTGTTTGGTTTCAAAGTGATCAACAGAAGGAGCATGCTAAAGAAGCGTTAGCAACTTTTGTTATGACTGAATTGTTCCACTTCATAAATGGAAACTTAGTAAGCGAATCGCGACGTAGCATCGGCCTCCACTTAATGTTTTAACACCAGATCCACCATTCATCTAGAAACGCTAGATATGAGGAATGCGTCACTTTAAATTCCGTTTTTTAATCGATGTTCATTGTTGGCGTTGATTGTTGAGATTATCAAGATTAGATCATCTTTCTCCCTTTTTCTTTGACCCTTGAACCTCAACGATTTAAACTAATTGATACGTTACAAACTTATGTGAAACCTTCATATCATGAGTTTTAATATGGCACCATATATGGCACCAAGGCTTCCCTGTTTCATTGCGTGAATGCTGAGATTGCACCTTAAGTAATGGCCTACGTACTATTTTCCTCATTCTCTCTCTCCTAACCTAATCCGCCTTGAGCCAGAGACGCTGAACTGACATGCGTGATTTTCGAGAAAATAGCTAGAAACAAACACACGTACGCACACACACACACACAGAGAGAGAGAGAGAGAGAAAGACCCAAATGTATTAAAGCCATGCACTCTAATTTATGCTCAAGCAGAGATAGGACTATTTGTCAAAACTAATTTTTGACATTTTAATACTTGATTCCTTATTATCACTTGGGATGTGCTCCATTATAAGCGCTTCTGGGCCCTTGTTCTTTTAACATTTTCATAAATTTAATATTCTCTCCCCCCATTTTTGCTTGAGATTCGATAGGCTGTGTTAGCTGAAGTTAGTTTAGTTCACATTACATCAAGTATTAAAAATTAAGAGCAAAAGAGTCATCCTTTGAATGTTGTCTTACAAAGTACACATGAATTATTTTATAAAATTTTAATACAAAACATTACCGTAGTAGACAAACTACATTATGAAATACGAATAAGCGTTTACAGGGAAGTTTAATTATAAAAGTAACCAAGGTAGGTTACAATATTTTTCTCGACAACTACATATGAATAACGTCAAATTGTCAAAGATTTCCTTTTTTATGAAATTTATTTTCACTATTACACTCCTCCACATCAGAATAAAAAAAAAAGTTTAACGTCTATAAACATTAAATCAAAATAACTGACTAGAAACTGGAATATTTTGTTGCAAAAACGACAGCCTAGTTTTTACTACATAAAGTAAATTCTCTTTTTAAAAATATGAATAAAACACAAGCACTGAACTACGATTACAAACTTCTCCATATCTTGTTTTTAGTGCAAATATTGTCATTGTTCTCATAAATGAAAAAAAGAAAATGAAAACTAACATAAAACAATTAGCACTAAAAACAACAATCAAAGTTCTCATACATTGCGTAAAAATAAAAATGAAAGAGGTAAACAAATGACCTTGGACAGACAGTTACATCTAAATACAACAAGTTTACACTTTGTGAATTTTACTGTATGTGGCACAATGTTCTATCGTTTTTAGTAGAGAGACAGAGAGGAGAGTTTGAATCAATGTGATAACACTCCCATTGAAATTAAGTCATTGCGAAACAGCAGGAACAACCATAAACAAGTAAATACAGCTTTGCTGGTGTTTACAACAGTGTTAACAGTGTGGGGAATGGTACCATGAAAAGTGTTTGTTATTTCTCTCTATGTTTATATATCTTTCATTGCAAAATGTATATTTGTGTTAAATTGCACACTATCTGCTGAAACGATAAAGCGTAACTTTGAAAGTACTGTATGTGACAAAAAGAAACAAAGGGAATAGTTATCGGCCCTGCTGTGAATTACCGATTTTTTGCTCTCCGAAAAGAATACTTTTTCAATTTTTTATTACTATTGAATTTATTGATACTATAATTGCACTGATGAAATTTTCTCACCCACAGAATTATAACATGGCAATTCTCAAATAGACACTATAAAAATGTTCATGTAAGTCGTAATAATACGGGGGAGTTTTTTTTTTTTTTAAATTCTGCGAATTGGTAAAAAAAAAGTTAGGACAAATATATTTTTGTGGTTTATAGGGACAATTCTTTCACTTCTATATCATCAGTATCATCAATATCATCCTATAATAGTGGTCCGTTTTTTTTGTAACTATTCGATGAGATCTCAGAATTTTTTTACAACTCATGTGAGTTCAATTTCTCTTGCTCTGGTCGCTGACTTCTTTTTCTTTTTTTAAAAAAAGTAAAAGAAATGTTTTGTCCACTAGCAATTCTATAGGCAAAAGTAGCCGATGAAAGTGGGCGCTGTTCCGGATTTTTTTTTCTCTGTGGGTGCATGTATGTAACGGTACTTTTAAGAGGGGGAAGGTGGGGTTTAGAATTGGAAGGATGAGTATAGTTTGGAGGCGAAACTCAAGTAGGTAAAGCTGAAGAATGGATTTGAGTGAATCGCCCGTTTTACGTTCTACCACATTCCGTTCCGTCGTAAAATGTCCTGCACTGGCTGTAATAAATAGCCGCCTGCAGTAGCCATCTAGAAGTAAATGGACGTTGCCTATATAAAAGCATTCGAGAGAACTACGAGGGGGGAAGGGCTATATGAGAAGAAAGTAGGGGTTATGGTGGGGATAGCGTACGATGACGAGGTGGGTGGGTGGGTGGGTGAATTGAAGAGTACAATAATTCCACGTTTCTCTAACACTCCTTGATATAAACCATTTTGTCCATTTCTACTGAGAACCAGAGGAGTGGAGAATGGGAGGAGAAAAAGACAGATATGACCAAAACTGGAATATTCTCCAGTCATAACATCGCCATGTATCATTTCTTATATGATTCGGCAATAATAGAAACTCGATGGAATTCCAAGTAAAATTGAACTCGACAAGACCACTTTCTGATATTTCTTTTTTCTTTTTAAAAAAAATCACCATGTATCAATGACATTTCTTTTGAAAGTAAAAGAAAAAGTAGTAGCTTTTATCCAGTTAAACACCATTTGAGCTGCAATAGGTTTTGTCCATTTTTTTAACCCGTTACAAATTCCCCACCCCCAACCCCCATATATATGCTCTACATAGTGGAACAACTAGTTCTCATTCTTTGGGAATGAACATATTGCAGTTAAATTATTTATTGTTTATGTTTACTTTAAATTAGATTCGTTAAAAGTACATAACCTACTTTAGCGACTAGTACCCTTAATGAATGTATGAACTTCAACGAATTCACATTACCTGGACTTCTGAGGAATTTACATTACAAAGGACAAACAACGGTATAAACAACCACAGTTAAGTCTCACAAAAATTGTCATATTATTTTCCAATGTAAAAAACTTGATATGGATTCGATAACAATGTATTCCATGTAAACGTTTTGCATACGAAACCGTGCTCTTTTGCGTTTGTTCTTGTATTGCAGAAGACACTACTTTGCGTGTTTTCCCGTCAGTTCCGTTACGATTCGTTCCTTGAGAGGCATTATTGTTATCTTGTTCAGTCACGTTCTTGGTACGCTTGTTGCTATTAGTAAATCGAATGCTTCTTCTCTGTACCACTTCAAACTTTTGCGTAATGCAAGTGAAAACTAATCTATCGGCAAAGTCAATAAATTCATTGATGATACAAACTGGTTTGACAACTGGTCCTCTTATAATATGTAGAAAGCATGGAGAATAGGCCTAAGAAATGCAGCAAAGAACTTCTCGCCGGTCCTTCCACTTGCAAACAGTCACCTGAGTTGATCTAGGAGCAGTAACCTCCTACTCGTTTTTTCAGTTTCACAGTAGTCACTGCTCTTGGACGAAATTGCCGATATGAACGCAAAGTGACTGCTAAGTAAGTGTGTTTTTCTAATAGGGCCTATAGTCCAGTCAATTTTGACCCGGAATAAATTATAAAAAAGCATGAAACTTGGCAGAAATGTAGTACTTGTTGAAATACACAACATATCAAAACTGCTCATCATTTCAGGCTGTGCTTCGTCCATCATTTTGAAAAAAGAAAACATGGCGCCAAATTAGGGTTCGAAAAAAAACGTTTTTTTTATTTGAAAACCAAAACATGTGTTTAAAATATGTGTTACTTGTTTTTTGTTCTGTTTTAAACACTTCTTTATAGACTACGAAAAAAAACGTTTTAAACATTTTCTTAAAAATAAAAAAAATTGTAGGGGTTATGATAGGTACTCCACTTGCAGTAGCCTCTTTAACGTTTCAATCGCGCTTTCGGTCTATTCATAAGCACTTACTAGAAATTGTAGATTCTATTTTACCAAATTTGATGAAATTTGCTATTTATTAAAATTCAATGACAAAGATATTTATCATATAAAAGATAAAAAAATATACCCGGTGCAATGCGCACGCGCCCTGAACTGCGCATGGAGGATTTGGAAGTAGCGCTCAACAACGAAGCGTATATTCTCTACCAACGGTACTAAGTGACGTGAGGTAATCAGTCCCACGCTCGGCTGCCTTTAGCTCCAGAAATACCCAGGAATACAAAGGATACTGTGGTACTCAAATTAATAGGAGACTGAATATACTTCAGAGCGCCAGGCATGGGAACACTGAAGGAAAATTCTCCAATGGCCTGACCGGGATTTGAATTAGACTTCTTGAAACGTTCTTTCATTGGGGCAACAAGGCATGCCATTTCCTTTTTACACAGTTTGCATTTGGCATTTACTGTTTTATTAATTTCGGAAGGATTAACTTAATAAAATGTGTCCAGATTAAATTACTTTTTTTTCTTCTTGTGCACTCCATTGATAATAAGTCTATAAACGAACAGCAAAGAAGCAGTACCTAATAAGTTCTACCACCCAACATAAAGTGTAAGTGAGCCAGGGGGACCCCACGTGCACCATCGTGATCCATTGAGACAATTTTTTCTTATTCCTTAGGCTCTAAATAAAATTTATAGCGATGTTCCCACAAAGCTAAAACTGGTTAATAATAATAAATAATTCTGAAAAATAGCCTATTGACCAACTTTCGACCAAAAATTATGGTCTAAAACAAGTTTTCATTTTTGAAACATCACTATAAATTTTATTTAGACCCTAAGGAATAAGAAAATTGATCCCGATGGATCAGTGGGGAGGATTGTTTACGTGGGTTGCCCCTGGCTCCCCGACAAGCACCAAATAAGAAATGATTATCAAATCTGCACAGTTACTCACTACTGTCACTTTCCTCATAAACATAAAACAGAGATAGATCAATGTAATCATAGAGACAAATACATGCTCATGAAGTTTTTTCTTTTCCTGGCAGTTTCTCACAATAAATAAAAAAGGAAGAATTGAAATATGAACTTTTGTTTCATGTTATTGATAGCGAATTAATAATTTCCTGCTTCTAGCAATCAAACGATAAAGAACAAACAAAACAACGCATTTTATGTCTCCGCCTGTAGGCTTGCAACGCCATGATACTGATTATTTTGGAAACGAGCTTTCACACGGGACAAATTGCATATGTTTTATTGGTAAATATAAATGATACTCTCGTATTCTTAAAAAGCAATATAATTCTTTCATAAAAAAATACCATGTTTTAAATACGACTTAAAAACGTCAATGACAACAAATGTTTACAATGTTTTAAACAAAATATTTAAAACAATCGCCTCTGTTTCAAATACGTTTAAAATATTTTGTTTTCATCATTCCAACCCGGTGGCAAATATAGGTATTTTGCAATTATCTCATAAACGGTGGCTCTTACAGAAATGTTTCAGGAACACAAAATTGAAGTTCTTGTTGTTTTTTTTTCTTAGTCGTTATTACATTTTCTTTTTTATATAAAACAAACTGTTACAAGATTATCACCAGTTTTAATGTTGCAAGTTTCAAGTCAACAGAAAAACAAATTTAAAGATTGTTTTTCATAGGGATCTTTTAATTACAGGGATAGTTTAAAGTTTAAAAACACCCTGATAAATCGAAAGTGACTGGATAAAGTGGGACCAATTTTGGATATCGCTGATGGGTGGATGGTCTTCATGTCGGCCTTCTTGAAAGCCGCCATCTTGGATGTATGTCGAGAATTTTAGATAGCGATGAGCATCACGTGATATGCCCTTTTATACTATCTCGTTCACACAAATTCAAATATGTAGTTATTATTTACCTACATTTATTTGTTTAAGAGATAGGGACTATGTGATCTGGGATTTGGAGAAAGGTGGTTGGTGGTTTATCGTTTTGTCGTTAGAAGTGATTCAGCATGATGGTAACCCTTCATAAACGGATCGCGATTGTGCTGATGAGTGGTGGTTGCAGCATCAGGGTGAGTCCAGCCGAGTTGAACGCGTGTCATTGTCAGAGAGGAGACAGAGCACAAGCAATTATCTTCAAATACATTAATAAGAATTAAGGAGACAGGATTTGTGCGGGCAGGGAACACAGTGACGAGAAAGGACTGCAACGGACGAGAACACGGCAAGAGCTCTTCTGGCAACAACTCTGAAGAACCTCACATTACTTGAACATCTTTCGCGAGAACGTTTTCTATCTATGGAACCATATGAAGACACAGTGGACCTCGAGAAAAGTCAAGGACCTACACCGTCTCGAAGAACGGATCCACAATAGATAAGCAATCGTTAAATATGATGTGTTATGCAGGGTTCAGGAGTATTCGAAACGATGACAGTCATATTATAGGAAGTTCCTGCGTAGCCATGTGGTTGCCGCGCTCGCCTTAGGTGCAAGGGGCCCTGTGTTCGATTCCCTGTGGGAGCTCCATTTCATAGTAACGTCTCGATTGCCCATACCCGGATTGCTAGTGTGGGTTGGTGTCAGAAAGGGCATCCGTCCGTAAAACAACTGCCAAAATCAAAACCTGTGGAATACGATGACCCCATCTCTCACATGGAAAAACCAGCGGAGATAAACAACAACATTGATTTGAAACTTGCAATTTCGGCATTTTTAAAAATGGCGGCCGAAACACAGCCTGTTTAGTTCAACAAATACTACATTTCTGCAAAGTTTCATGTTTTCTCAAATTTCTTCCGGGTTGAGCCTTATTTTTGCTTAGCTATATGTACTGTGCCAGCGGTGCGCTGTCATGCCAACTGTCTCCATATAGTGTCCTTCCAAAATGTAGGTATGCTTCAGAAAATTCCAAAACAACCCCACATGATACAGCCTTTCCGAAACATATTTTATATTTAACGGTATCTAATCTTTGCAACATACAAGTGCAAAATTCCTATGCCTTTTATTATCCATATATTGGCGAAATACTAAAAAAAGGCACAACTGATTCATCAATACATATTTGCTCTTCAGAAATAGCATACTATGTTAATCTATTGTACAAGGGTTTCTATCCGGTTCTCGACTTTCTGTAACCTATTCCCAGGCTTTCCTTTTTCATTATGAGCACAATGGATCACTTGGAGCAAAGCCTCAAAACCTTTAGCACATTATTCTCAATCAGAAATGATTTCATTCAATAAGATAGAATACTTGTTATCTACACAACTCCAATCCACATAATTATACCAGCCAGAAGATTATCTCATTTCTTCTCGATCGGTGTCCACTCATTTCCTCAATCGAGAATGTTTTGATACGTTTCTGGTCTTAGATAGCTTTTATTATGCGTATCTGTTGGTTTCACAAACTAACATATCGATACACTGTCCAGAAACAAACATAGAATCCAGATGATGGGTTACCATCAGATAGAGTTTTGAAAAGGTCAGGATTAATGCCCAATGCCCATTCGATCATTGTTAGGGAATGCTATTGTATGTATTTGGTTTAGAGGATGTCATGTTACATCAGGATCCTGCAGAGGATTATTTGACGCGCTATCAGAATCATAACGCTTGATAATCGAAGTAATACGTAAGTTGACATCACAGCAGATGCAGCATCGTATGTACGAGGGTAAGTAAAAAATTATCCGCAATGTAGCTATAACTTTTCTTGCAATACAAATAGGAAACTTACGTTAACATCATTTTTCAATATAGTCTCCTTGCTTTTCAACGCACTTAGTCCATCGTTGCACAAGCTTTCTGATGCCCTCAGAAAAGAAGGTTTGCGGCGGAGCAGCGAGCCACGCATGTACCGCGTCCTTCACTTCTTGGTCCGAGGTGAATCGACGGCCCCTTAATGCCTCTTTGAGTTTACCAAACAAGTGGTAGTCAGAAGGGGCAAGATCAGGACTATACGGAGGATGAGCCATTACTTCAAACTTGAGCTTCCGGAGCGTTTCAGCAGCGTGGGCAGCAGTATGTGAACGGGCATTGTCGTGCAACAACACAACACCTTTCGACAGTAGTCCTCGGCGTTTGCTTCGAATTGCAGGCTTTAGCTTGTCAGTAACGCAAACTGTTTATTGTTGTGCTACTCTCCTGATAATGCTCCAGTACTGGGCCTTTTGGGTCCCAAAAAACGGTAAGCATCAGTTTTCCTGCGTATGGTTGGGTTTTTTGAACTTTTTCTTGATGGGCGATTGTGGATGTTTCCATTCCATACGCTGCCGTTTACTCTCCGGCTCGTAATGATGGATCCACGTTTCGTCACCAGTGATGATTCTGTCTAAGAAGCCGTCACGTTCGTTACCATAGCGATCCAAATGTTTTTGGCAGATGTCCATGCTCGCTTGTTTATGCAACACTGTGAGTTGTTTTGGGACCCATCTTGCACAGACTTTATGAAACCCAGGTCTGTTCTGGATGATTTCGTAGGCAGAACCATGACTAATTTGCAGACGATGTGCCACTTCATCAATAGTCACTCCTCTGTTTAACAGAACCATGTCACGTGAAAGCTCAATATTGTCATCATTTGTGGCCGTAGATGGTCGTCCGGCTCCTTCCTCATGCGTAACACTTGTGCGACTATTTTTGATTTTTTCAATCCATTCGTAGACACTCCGCTGTAGCAAGACACTGTTCCCGTATTGTGCCGAAAGTCTTTGATGAATTTTGGCCCCTGATACACCTTCCGACCACATAAATCGGATCACTGCTCGTTGTTCCTCTTTGGTGCAAACTTTTAATGAAGCGGCCATGATCTATCTGAAACAAAAGGAAGACAAATGGAGGAATAAGGATCAAACTTTGATAGCAGGACCGCAACATCATAACAATAAAATAAACTAGGACAGAATTCAGTATGAACAATGTAAGAAAAGTTATAGCTACATTGCGGATAATTTTTTACTTATCCTTGTATATTTGCAGTGCTCTAACTGCAGAGCTGAACAAAATGTAAGCGGTCAATTGTACACTGGCCAATTTTAAGTGCGGTGTATTGTTCCACGCACACAACGCGTACTCACTCCAGCAAAAGTAACCTGTAGAAAATTAAAAGAAACTTAAATGGAAGAGAATTCCCCACTAACTTTTTTTTTTACCAGACTTTAATCTGTTTCGTAGCCTTTAAAACCATCATATCGGAACAACACTGCAAACTGTGGAAGACGTGCGGCGAACGGTGATCGAACTCTTTCCGTCCAAAATCATATTTTTTTCAAGCGTGGAATTCAAGAATTAGACGACAGGTGGAAGAGATTCGTAGAATAAGGAAAAGCGTGTTATAATAACTAAAGATTGTGGTGTAGGTGCATGCTCATTCATTTCTTTATTGTACTAAAAAAAGACGTTACTTGCGAGATGACCCAATACCATACGTTCTTTATATTTCATTTGTGATACCTCAATATACGTCAATTTTCTCATATAAGGGCGAAGAAACGGACAAGTACTAGCACAATTATAAATAAATTAGTATTACTAATACCTTGTGTTTAAAGTAGATTTCGTTTATTCCTAATTAGCGAAATTGTTTGATCTATCATGTATGCGTTCGATTCTAAGAAGCAGTTTATGCTTTGCCTTCAAAATGAGTTATACTCATAAATCGCTACATATACGAAACCAAACCACACTTATAAAATATATTCATTTTTAAATTTGCGTCTATATAATATCTCTGCATGTCTGGCTTCGAAGAAGTGTTTCCTTCCGCTTTAATTGATTCGGCTGCGATGTCAATTCATTGTGAATTGAATCTATTTTAAGTTTCCTTATAGCAATTTAAACCTTGATCTCTTTAGGTTCGGGTGTCAGTAGTGTTACGGTATAGATTTGTTAAGAAGCTTGTCGAAATAACTTTTCTACACATCGATAATTTTAGTCGGATCAGCTAGAGATCTCCATATTCATTTCTAATCATTCCTAGCTTTGGAGAGCAACCTTTTCTTAACAAGTTTACCCCTTTGTATAGATCTCTAATGTTATTTTTCTTACTGTTTTCCTCTATCTCCTGAACTTCGTGCTTTCGGTATTTTTACTGTATGTCTCTGAATCCACGTGGGCATTACTGTTGTGGTTTTCACTTGTTTTGGTCTTATTGTTCATACATCGCTGCCTGGCTTGTTTTCGTTCCTCGTAAAGCTTAATGCGGTCTTCATCAAACCAAGGTTTGTATTTCTGTCATTTGTTCTCTCCTACACTTTATTTTGCTGCGCCTCGAATTGCCTCTCATATCTTATTCTCTTCAAATCCATTATTAATGCCATTTTTATTATTACTCGAGTCGGCTAAGGTTTTTAACCTATTTGACATTTCGAGTTGGTAATCTGACTTTACGCTTCGATTTCTAATAGTTTAACTTCTAATTTCAGTTATTTTGAATCTTTGCTTTCCCTTTTCGCAATACACAACTTTTTCTTACTTTGATGATCACCAACTTGTCTGTGGGCTCTATCATCTGTTACGATGATATGTCTTCGTCTATCTTCTAATTCGTGCTCAATCTGTATGTGAGTGTTGTCATCTGGAGACATTCAAGTGTTTTTGTGTATTTCTTTGTGTTCAAAGTACGTGCTCTTTACTATTAAGTTATTCGAAATCGCGATAGTTATCCATCTTAAGTATTATTTTGTTTGACTTCGTGAAGACTATATATGCCTATAGTAGGCCTAGCTCTGAAAATTTGTTCCCTGTCTAGCTTTGCGTTCAAATTCCGTGACAGACTTTTGAACCACCGAGCACATATCATAATGCATGGTAGTCTTTCATTCACGAGCTCTATACTCTAAACCTCCGGAAAGAAGCGATTCTTTATTAAGAATCGTGTTCCAAAACTGTGTGACTGAGTTCCCATTAGAAAAGAGTTATTCGCTTTGTCTAATTCTATCTTAACCATCCCAAAAGGACTTCTTATATCGCTAGTATGCCCATCCCATTCTTCTCAGTCTCGCGTACCAGCGCGACAGGAGCGCTCCTTTTGTATACAGTTCGCATGTTTCTATTCTACCGTTTTCCTTAATGCTGTTCTTGGAGCTCCTTGAAGTATCCCCCGCATGGAGAATCGAGTGGCGGACTCCGGAATATTTCAGTCCAGGAGAATCCTAGAACATTTTTTACAGTTTCGTAGCATGATTTAGTAGTGTAAAGTTTTAGGTTTTTCGACCTCGCTGTAAAGGCAAACATCAAAATGGTCTTCTGCCCATCTCTAATTCTTGCCGATGTAAAAATTTATGTTCATCCTCAGTGTAGTGAAGGTGAAGCTTCTTCCTTTCACCGTGATAACTTTGGTTCGGGGTTATATTCCCCTATCCCTTATAGATCCCTATATTAACTGGAAGGAGGGGATAGGAGTTTTGGTCAACCCGGGAATATTTTGGTACCCGGTAGCACGACACACGATCGAATTATAAAAGAGTGAACGACAAAAGATCGACTCCAGAAAAGCAAATACAAATAGGGCAACTAACACAAATACCGACTTACAAAATGAGCGACGAACTAAAAGAGCGACTACCGAAAGGGCGAATGACAAAAGAACGAATGATAAAAAGAGCGAATACTAAAAGGGCGAATGCGAAAAGAGCGAATAACAAAAAGAGCGATTGACAAAAAGAGCGAATCACAAAACGAGCGAATCACAAATGGTTGAATGCCAAACGAGCGAATGGCAAAAAGAGCGACTAGCGAAAGAGAGAATGACCTTTTGACGCGGAACCGTTCTGTCTCGGACCTTTCTGTACTCGCTCTTTTGTCCGGACCCTTCTTTTGCGATACCGACTCCACAAGCTTATAACAATTAAAATATGTGCACGTACATTGCATCATAATAAACTCTTTTTATTATTATTATTATTATTATTGACTATTAGTAGTGAGTTGAATAACACATTGTAGTGCAACTCTGATATAGGAAACTTCGTATTCATTAAAATGCCTGTTGCCTAAAATACAGACGTTCGGGACGTCAGAAAGCTACTACGTTCTCCATTGTCTAAGATTTCAATAACATGAGGCATGATTAAATAATTGGATAGAGTTATGCATTACTAGACCAAGCGCCATTTCTTAAATTTTTTCTATAAGACGTATTCTGTTGGAAAATTGGCAACGGTTGCCAAGAAATATTCCTAAATGTTAAATAAGCTCATGAACTGTAGACTGAATTATCTCAAAACGAGTTTTTTGCGCTTGGTCTAGTGATGCATAACGCTCTCCAATTATGTAAGTAAAATATCTAAATTACGAAACTATGGATATTATTCGAGCTCAAATGGAAAATTAACAATAAAAACATTCTAACACTATTGACTATTAGCCGGCGTTAAATTAAACTATATTTAGGTTTTAGTATTGGAAGCTTCCTTACATTTATTGTTTTTTAAGTATATTCATTCGTGATAACTAACCCTTGTACTCGTTACCGAGCGTACTCTGATAAAGTGAAAACTACGCACCGATGTTAATTACAACACAAAACGTAATCGAATGTCTCAATATTAGAAATGGATGGCTTTACCATGTCTTGTTAGAAAAAGCACAATTGTTGTGGTAGTTATAACATCCTACACCAACCCAGCATTCTATCTACAAGGTAACCAAAAAAGCTTTTGACACTTTTGATGTCCCATTAATCATGCGCTAACAGAAAGGAAACGAAATGACTCACGTGCCTGCCAAGCAATCGGGAGTTAGTCTGACTATCGATCTTCAGTAATACAGGCACGGTGCTCACACAAAGCAGTCATAGCTTGTCCAGAGAGAGAAATCGAGGTATCGAAGCCGCTTGTTCGGGTCTGTTTGTTGTATGCCTTTAAATTTGAACTGTCAGTTGGCACATCAAGTCTCCGCATATGCAAGGCAGTTGGTGAGAATGCCGTGAACGAACGAACCGACAGGCATTGGTTCCAGGCATTCTGTTCGGAAAATGTGAGCCTTGCTGATGAACCTCGCAGTGGACGACCACATGTGTTCGATGACGAGGCCCTGAAAGCAGCCATCGAGGAGGACAGTGGTCTAACGTGTGACGGACGTGCAGAAAGGTTCCATGTTTCCGTTGAAACAGTCAGACTGCCCCTGCATGGGATAAGGAAGTCATACAGATTTAGCAAGTGGTTACCCCACAAATTGTCGGCAGCCAACAAGGAACAACGAGTGACAGGCTGTTTGTTCTTGCTCACTCGCACCTGAACACACCCATATTAGATCGCTTGCTCACTGGTGACGAAACGTGGGTCCTCTATGACACTCCCAAGCGTACCGGACGTTGATTATCGCCGCATGACCCTGTTCCTCACACCTCAAGACTACCGCTGCACCCACGAAAGGTTATGATCTCTGTATTGTGGGCTTGTCACCAAGTGGTGCATTACGAGCTGCTTCCACCTGGACAGACCATCACTGCTAACCTCTACTCAAAGCAGTTGCAAAGGGTGCATTGCGGCAGAAGGAGCCGGCATTGGTGAATCGCAAGGGTGTGCTGTTCCTCAACGAAAATGCCAAGCCACATGTGACAAAGAGGACCCGGAAGCCTCTTCAGTAACTTGGCTGGAAGACACTGTGCTATGTATCATATTCACCGGACCTTGTACCAACAGATTACCACCTATTTCATTTCCTCGACAACCACCTTCGTGGGAGATCCTTCGCCATTGATGAAGACCTGCGGAACATACTCACCGACTTCTTTGCCTCGAAGACCGCCGACTTTTATCGCCAGGGTATTGTGCAGCTGCAGGAACATTGGCAAAAGGTGTTGGATACTGATGGAGTTTTCTTCGAAACCTAGAGGTACGTACCATCCACTGTATTGCTCTTTGTTTATCGCTCCTCTAGAACGGCAAAAACTTTTTTGGTTACATTATATTAAGATACCTGCCGGCTGATGTGAACAGCTGATGGAACCAACTCTTGAGAAATAAAGCATTTTTCTACAGGTAAGTTGCCGTGCATTTAAATAAAATGAAACCAGTCGCATGTGAGAATAGATTTAACCAATATAATCTAATTAAAGTGTAAACGGAACGTGCAAAAACAAAAGTGCAGTTTTTGATTTCCTACTGAATTGAACATGTCACCATATGACCAAAATATGTCTTTTGCATTCGCCCTTTCGCTAGTCGCTCTTTCGGCATTCGCCCTTTTGGTAGTAGCTTTTTGTCATTCGCTGTTTTTGTAATTCGTTCTTTCTGTCATTCGTCCATTTGATAGTTGCTCTTTTTGGCATTCGCCCTTTCGGTTGTCGCTCTTTTTATCATTCGCTCTTTTTGGCATTTGCTCTTTTGGCATTTGTCCTTCAAGTAGTCGCTCTTTTTGTTATTCGCTCTTTTAGTTGCTCGCTCATTTTGGAAGTCGGTCTTTATGTTAGTCGTCCTAATTTTATTCGCTTTTCTGGAGTCGCTCTTTTGTGGTTCGTCTTTTTACATTCGGTCTTTTGTCGTGGAACCTTGGTACCTACAATAACTGGTTAACATTACCCTATCCGCCACCTGTGGAGGGGGGCAGTGGAAGACCGGTAACTCCAAGTCCAGCTTCCTCCAATAAGACCAATTACGTCATTATTTGTCCAGATATTACGTCATTCGTAACGATACCTCGGTTATTTTTCGGACCTGTATCTCCAAAACTATATAAGACTTTGAAACAACCCAGTACAAAATCAATGGAAAAGCCCTTTGTGTCAATTTTTTTGAAACTTTGTATTTCGATAGTTTGTAACATCATGGAAAATGATTCTCAATGGGTAAAAATGGATTCGGATATTCTACCAAGATAAACAAGTGTAGGATTGCCTAAAGCTGCTTGTAATACTTTTGCAAAAGAAGTGTCCCATTTTCGGTTATTATTGCAACTTTAAATGTGGATCAAGATTTGTAGGTACGTACGCACATATTGCACAAATCCTCTGGTACATGAGCTATGCTCAAAATCAATGCCTTTTCAGTGATACTATTATTTGAGGAAAGTTTATTTTTTTAAAAAAAATGTCTAAAGCAGTTGCATGAAAGTATTTCCATTTTTTAGGACCATGAATTCATCAGAAACGTATTCACATTAAACAAGAACATCGTTTTACTATGAGTAGTGTACCATCTCAATATTTGTGTGGCGAAATTCTGGTTACATTTGTAAACAAAATTCTTATTAATGTTAGATATTACCTTGATCTGAGCCCAAGTCCTTTTAATATTATTGTTACTTGGGAAAACAACATCAAAAGATATTGAGTGACCAAAACTGTACACGTAAAATCATTCTTGAATTATAATTTCTGTGATGGTTTTATTTATTTTTGTCTTTTAAAGAAGGAAAACATATAGTCTAGCATTGCAAAGAGAAACTTGGAAATTACTACTGCAATTCTGCACCAAGGAGATAGCATGTCGTTTCAAAAAAGTGCAGTTGTGTGAAGGCCATAAAAAAAGGGTGAATGTATACAGTGCTTTCCTGTCACTTGCGTTCATTTTATCAACTTCTCTCTCTCTCTCTCTCTCTCTCTCATTGCCAATCTAACTTTTGGCTCTTTCCTATCTCTCTCTCCATCTCGTGCCTTCTTTCTCTTCTTCTAACCAACTTCTCGATTTCACTACTATGATGCTACTCTTCCCCTCCATACACACACACATTCCTCATCATTCCACCACTCTCCCAATCCTCCCTTCTCCATCCTCTCAAACCCAAAAGGTTCTAAAGCTCTGCAAACCTATCCCGGTCCGTTTTTACGATCGTACGAATATGAGCGAAGACTCCTAAGTTTTCGGTACCCAAGATTAAAACGAGGAAAGGTCGTAAAGAAACGTTCGATCACAGAATAGGAGGAGATGCTTGGTGGAATGACGGGTTTGTGGGAGATGGATGGGGGGTGAGGGGGTGATGTCGAGTACAGCGACAAGACTCATTTCACTTTAACCCCCCCCCCCCAACTCCAACCACTCTCTTTTAACTGTCTTCCTCTCTACAACACTAGAGACCCAAATCTACCTTTGTACACACTTCTTTTTCCGCTGTACTCAGCTGATTTCCATCCATAGTCCCCCCCACTTCAACATAGTTTTATTCCCACCCCCTTCATCATCCCAGGAGCCACGCAGTAACTTCCTGTCTAAAGAGAAATCTTAATGAAATCGTTGCGGTAATCCTGCCTGTCATACTTCGTGCTCTCTTCCCGACACAAGACGAGAAATAAAAAAGTACTTTAACTCAACTTTTATCGTTCACTACAGGAACTTACTCTAATGCTTGTTTTTTCTAAAAAGGAATATATTTGGTGAAGAAATTATTAGGAAGAAAAAAATATAAGTGCAAAGGAGAAACCAATTAGATAAGTTTACATGAGTCAATCTGAATTACTACGGAGAATTATCTTATTACAGAAATTAAGGTCGAAATACAGTCACGTTTTCATACTTGTGACCAATATTATCATATCCAAGTGACTGATTTCTAGTTATTTGGCCGGGAACAATTCAAGTGGTTTAGTAGCGGAGGACGGAGATGAAGGAATAGAAGTAGAATGGTTCAAACATTTCTCACACCAGTAATATTCTCAATTCCACATTTCGAATTCCGCGTTGGTACCTAGATGAGATATTCTAACTGTTTTACCGTTGTATTTGTTTCGTTGGAGCTTGTGTTCCACCTTCTATGATTACAATTGCTGACTTCCGATAAGCACAGAAAGATGGCGACGGTTCAAGTCCCGCTCACGCCTCCGAGCCAGAGGATTTTCCTTACGTTCACCAGACGAATGTCGGGATGATACGTAGAATAGAGACCGTGCCCGCTAACTTCTCTATTCATTTTTCAACGCTCGAGGAATTGACAGTCTAGTCTTTAGGCAATGTAAAGACCAGCAAGATTTCCATTTCAGAAGTTGTGCTAGTTATAGAATATCTTACTATCGATGACAGTCATGAATAAACCGAGACGAAATGTGCATTTTAATAGTTCATATCTGACCGTCTAACTCATTAATACAGTATAATTATTGAACAAAAGAGTCCGCGGTTTCCTTGTGCCACACTGCAACGTCCCAGTATATGCCAGTAAGAGAATTCTAAAATCGGCAGATATTGATCGTACATTTCTGCTAAAGATTGATTGAAGAAAAACTAAATCATTTTAAAGGAAAAACTGCAGCAAAAGAATATAAATTTTACGCTGTGATTTGCTGCGCCATCTATTATCAGGTATTTTTCATAACCTAAAAGCCTCTCCGGACGAGATAAGAAAATCGTTTCTGGAAAATGTTAATAAAAATCTGAACATAAATTTCAAGAAAAAATGCAAACTAAAATTTACAAATGACTAAGTATGCACAATTTATTGTAGGTATTTTCCATGGTATAATAATAATAATAATAATAATAATAATAATAATAATAATAATAATAATAATAATAATAATAATAATAATAATAATAATAATAATATTGTCTTTGTTTAATTACATATTGAGGGCAAACGTAACTCTAGCTCGTTTCGTTTTGTTACGCCTTGTGTTTGGTGAAATGAGGTTCTAATAAATTAATTAGGTCTATATGAAACGTAATTTTCAATATGAACCCAAAATGATTTATCTTGGAGTTTAACACATATTTTCAATACGAATTTACTATAAAACATACTCACATACTTCAAAACATAAAAAAAGAAAACGAAAATTTTCTTACAGAATTTTGATAGTTTTGTAATAGTTCTGGATTCACTCTATACTCCATTAGAAATTTCGAGGTTCGAAACGTTGATTGCGGATTTATGTTGCGAACCTTTAAGATGTTCTGAAAAACCTAGGAAGACATCTTGATTTTGATGCAACATTTTTTACGCGCGTTTTTCACAATGACAGATTCGTATAGTAAGACTTTCGTGTATACAAGGGTATATCCACGGGAAGTACAGGGGGCCATGCCCCCACCCCCTCAAACGAAAATTGGAATAATACTGTAGCTATAATAAGTTCCAGGCACTTCGTATACGATACCTGCAGATTAGTCTATCAGAAATCACCCAGCTTGGCTGCTCAACCCCTTACATTTAAAAAAAAACAACATAATTATATCTCTTATATAAGAATAGTCCAAAAAGAGAATTATTTTATTTTTACACAAATCTATTAATTAATGGTAGCCATATTTTATTGCGGCGCATGCCAAAATTTGTGTTAGCATTTTTACGGAAAATGTAGTGTTTGCGGACAGGATTATCATAGGACATTGAAATAAACACCATTCGTTTCTTTAAAATTCGCTTGATAGTTTTAGCCTTCTGCATGAAAACACTAAAACTTAATCGAACTGGTTAAAATACATCCAAATGTCATTGTTGAAATAAAAACAATTCCAGGTTTCATTGAGCTTTTTTGCCGGGAAGGGACTGAATATTAGTTAATGTTTCTTGCACATATCAAAGTATGTTCAAGGTTGATATATGCTTTGTAATTTTTTTTATGATTTTTTAAAATCCAAAATTCGTATTTTATGCATTTTGGAGACCCAATATCTCTGGTAGAACAAGATTTAAAAATCTATTTTTTCTAAAGTTATACATTTATGTCAGGAGAAACTATAGTAAAAATTTGAACTTTAATATTTGAATTTGAACGGAGCTACAAATTTGGTGGAAATTGGGGGTGAATAATGATCGTTGAATTTGAATTTAATTTTTAAGACATTTAGGCAACTTTGGCTCAGGGCACATGGATGATGGTGAGATGAATTTGATGGAATGATGAAAGTGAGAGGAAACGGGAGAACCCCGAGAAAAACACGCATACGGTGTTTGTCCACCACAAAACCCACTTGGCATGAGCAGGTATTGATCCGATGACCCCTAGGTGAGCGCTCTACCGTTTTTTTTTTAATGTGTTTACCCTAAGCGGCTTGTTATTACTTGTTCAACTTGTTTTTACTTGTATTAAATGTGTATTATACGTATGTGTATGACACTTATGTGTACTTGTTCTTGCATCACTAACTACTGACAGCACAGTTAAAATCATATCCATGCCCGAGGTGGGATTCAAACCCACGATCCTTGTGTCGCTAGACTACCGCACTAGTGAACACGACCACCTTGATGGGCTACCAACTGAGCCACCGGCGGCCCTAATAATTCTCGTGTGCGCTGTGGTATGAATATTGCAGACCCTTATCTTTGGTGGGAGACCAGATAGAAAAAATATTTTTTTTACACGTTAGGCACTTATGTCAGGAGAAACTAAGGTAGACATGTCAACTTTCATATTTGATTTTGAAGGGAGTTATAAATTTGCAAGTTGGGGTGTGAATAATGCTCGTGCGCGCTTTGTGAAATGTTATATTACCACCAGAGTGCAAAGACGCGAATACGTAAAGTAGATCCTGAAATATCCTTGTAAGAGAGCTTATTTTATATATATCCAGTATTCAGTTGGCAATATGATTGCTCTGCACTTTAACTCTGTCTACTTTCATTCCATTGAGCAACCATGCCTTTTTTTATGGAAAACGTTGCCACTTTTTATGTTATGGAAAGTGCTTATACAGCTGTTTGCATCTCTTATTACTTAAGCATATCAATTATCATTCGAAGAGTAAATTCGTTCTTTACAATTCTGATGGTAATAAAGAATATTTCTTTTAACAACCAAGTTACCAAAGCACGCACCACTATTATTCATCCCCAATATGTAAATCTGTAACTCCTTTCAAACTCAAATGCCAACGTTGAAATTTCTACTGAAGTTGCTCCTGACATAAGTGTATAAATTGTAGAAAAAAATATTTGTTATCTAATCTCCCATCAGAGATACGGATCTTCAATGTTCCTACCAAAACGTGCACGAGCATCATTCACCAAATTTGCAAATTCGTAACTCCATTCAAACTCAAATATCATTAAAGTTTAAAGTTCTACCGTACTTTCTCGTGACATTAATGTATAAGGTATGAAAAAAATAGATTTTTATATTTTGTCCCACCAGAGCTACTGGGCCTCCAATATGCATAGAATACAATTTTTTATATTTTCAAAAATTCATAAAATATCAAGGAAGCATGAATCAGCCTTCATATACTGTATACGTTGAATATACTTTGATATGCAGACCTAATGGTGTAGAAGAAATCAATTTCAATATTCAATTCCTTCCGGGGCCAAAGCGCCCTGAAAACCGAAATTGTTTCTGTTTCAACAACCACATTTTGACCTGTTCGATTACGTTTTAGATTTTTCATTCAGACGACCAAAATAATCAAGCAGATGTTAGAAAGGACGGTTTCTGCTCGAATACTCTACGTTTGAAACATTCTAAAGGTTTTGTTTTAGATGGCTGAATACTGGGCATGATTTTGTAGTGGCTTCCAAAAGTCAGCCGCCATGGCTGATCACTGAAGATTCTACATTGTCGTTATTTGCAAGTAGTTTACCTTATTGACGAGTTAAAGACTGAAATTTTCTTTTGTGGAGCGCTTTTTGTAAAATATTGGTCGCATCCAGTTGTCAGCCACCCAAAAAGGAAAGGGCTATGGTTATATATATATATATATATATATATATATATATATATATATATATATATACACGAGTATCATCATCACCATGTTCATCCGTTTTCTATCCACTGCTGGGTGAAAGCGTCCCCATTTTCTTTCCACATATCTCGGTCTGCTGCTATCCTCATCCATGTAGCTCCTGAAAAACGCTTGATTTCATCTACCCATCTTGCATTTGGGCGTCGTCTCGGTCGTTTCTTTTCTCTAGGAATTCAATGTAGTACATTTATCATCCACCTTCCATCTGTTAGTCTAGCTATATAACCGGCCTATCTCCATTTATCTTCTTCGAAGTATTGATCACATCCTTTACCTTTGTTTGTGCGCGAATCCATTCCCTTGTCTTCCTGTCCCTCCTGGTTATTCCCAGCATGCATCTCTCCATTGCTCTTTGTGTGACTCAATCTTTGAGTCGTTTGAGCATTCAATGTCGAAGTTTCTCAGCCATACATCATCACAGGTAAGACACATTGATTATAAACTTTACGCTTGAGACACATTGGTAGTTTGCTTTTGAAAATAAAGTGTAGTCTTCCAAAAGAACTCCACGCCATTTTACATCTTCTATTTATTTCATCAGTCAACTTGGCATTCGATGTTTTGAGCTGGCCTAGGTAAACTATGCCAATTGTCTCTCCGCTAATCTTTATTTCCCTTTTTTCATCATATTGATTGTATATGACTTTTGTTTTACTTAAATTCCTTTTAAGGCCTATTTTTGATCTCCCATTACTCAGTTCTTCCATTCTGGTTTGTAGTTCTTCTGCACTTGAGGCAAACAGGACTATATATCATCACCGTAGGCGATGAAGATATTCACCATTAATTTTAATTCCAACTTCATCCCAGTTTAAATTTGGAACACTCTATCCAGGACCGCAGGAAACAGTTTTGGAGAAATTGAATCTCCTTGCCTTGCCCCTTTCCCAACTTTAAAATTTTCACTTTCTTGATGTAGCCTAATGACAGATGTGGCAGTCGAATAAATGTTTCGAAGTAGCTTGATGTATGCATTTTCGATACCTTGATTTTAAAGTGATTTAAGTACTGCTGCCAAGGAGACCGAATCGAAAGTTTTTTAAAAATCTATGAATCCCAAACATAGTGGAAGTTCATATTAATTTGTACTTTCCATAACTTGATTCAATGTTTGTATGTGGTCCATTGTGCTAAATTTACGACGAAATTCTGCTTGTTCCGAATTCAATTCATTTTATCTTATATATATATATATATATATATATATATATATATATAGAGAGAGAGAGAGAGAGAGAGAGAGAGAGAGGGTGATTAACGGAACCCGTAACAGGGCCATAACTCTGCTGTTGGTGCACAAAAATCTTTAAAACAAAAAATGTTCAAACCAAAGGGTATGTGCAGAACCACGTGGTGATGCTTCTGAAATCAGGGGCGTTTCGGGAATATTTCTACTTGGAGAACACTTCAAAATTTTGCCCCCATTGAAACATTCACCAAATTTTGAATAACTTTTAGAGGACACACTTTTCGATAGCTTATACCGTTTGGTAGCTAAAAGACCTGTAGGTGGTCGAAAATAACTTGGTATAGAGGGGTTTCGGGACTTTTCGGATACTGTAATTCAAAGGAAATAGTAAATAAAGGCTCCAAACTAAACTGAAATACTAATTGGATATGCGGAATCAAAGGATGAAATTTTTAAAAACAGGGGCGCCCCGGGAATATTGTTACTTCAAAATTTTAAATAGAAACAATGGTTGATTCTTTGGAACAAACATGAAATTTGAACAACTTCAGAGAAAACATTTTTTTTTTTAAATCTTCAGTTACAAGAGATACTCTGCAAGTTAACTGTTGACCTACCAATTAACTCTTGTAATTGCCAAATGTCACGAGATATTAAATAATGTTTTAACTGGGAGTGGTGATTTGGACTCGAAAATAACACAGAAAATGCAGGAGGGGTGGCGAAATCGGAAGAAAGTATGTGGCGTTCTCTGCGACCACTGAATCACAATGAAGAGTAAAGGGATAATTTACAAGACAGTGGTTAGACCAGCAATGATATACGGAGCAGAAACATGCCCAATAAAGAAAGCACAAGGAAAGAGATTAGGTGTTACCGAACTGAGAATGCTACGCTGGATGTGTGGGATAACGAGAAGAGAGATAGAGTGAGAAATGTGAGAATAAGAGGAACAACCAAGCTTTTAGAGATATCTAAGAAGATACAAGAAAGCTGTAGTGGTATGGACATGTAATGAAGAGAACAAATGACCATGTAGTCAAAAGAGTGATTGCAATGGAAGTGGAGGGCAAGAGAGGTAGAGGGAGGCCAAGGAGGAAATGGATGGATAGGGTTAAGAACAATCTCGGGGAGAAAGGTCTGTCAGGGGAAGAAGTTCAGGACAGGACTTTGTGGAGAAGACTCATTAGAAACGTCCACCCCACGTAGGTGGGAAAAGACGGAGAGAGACAATATTCGAACATTACGCAGGAAGCATTGAACCGAGTTCAGTCAAAGTTGGCAAACTAATGCAGGAATACCCTTAGGTCTTCAGCCCCAAATTTACCGTTTCTATGCCTCAATTAAGTTTCTCAAACATCGCATTAAATGTCAACCATCTCTCAGCTCAAAGACATTTATGGAGTGAACAGGCAGCTTCGATCTAAGTCTCGCGTTTGAGGGTTCATTCCGATCACTCTTCCTATGATAGGGATGGGAAAGATAACGGTCAGGTCTTCAGTAGAGCTACAAATCCGTATTTGCCTGTTGAAACGCTCTGAAAAACTTTCGTACGGATAATTGGCAATTGCGTTCGAGACGGTGCGTCAAATCCGCGACATTTCCTACGAGACCACGGGAGCTGAGTGTATATTTAGTGGTCTGGTATTAACATAAATCATTTCTAAGTTTGAAAATGAATAATTGGAATACGTATAATAATCATTGAAAATTTAATTCCGAGTTAAAAATATATGTCTAAATTCAAAATTATTACCTTCAAAATCTAATTCAAACCCCTTCAGAATTCGCAGATACGCGAAGTAAGTTTTTTTAATTTTAAACAAGGATTTTGGGGCTTAAACCTCCGAGCCTTCGAAATTAAAAATACCCGATTCAAAATTGAAATCAGCACCCTTCAGAAGCCTACTCAAAATCCCTTTGGAAACCTAAAAGGTGATAGTTCAGGAAAACTGGGATTTTTTAAATGTTATAAAATTTTAGATTGTGTCATATTGAATTTTAGAAGTGAAACTGCCATCCTAAATTTCCTTATTCATTTCTTTTTCGAAAACACTTCAGAACTCTCATATATTGAACGTAACAAATCTGACTATGATTATTCTAATTTTCGGCTTCTTGACTGCCGCCTACACAAATTTAGACTAGCATTAAATTTGCAATGTGCTTTTTTTGGCCTATTCGTTGCTGAACATATTCATTTATTTTTTTTAAAAAATCCCTAAACAACTACCCTAGCCTGGTGGTCCAGTTCGTAACGTCGCGGTATTCGGATTAGTAATCGTGGGTACACGGGTTCGAACCACGATGTTTCACCAGGCGAATGTCGGGATTTTATCTTAAGAAAGTCCCCGCGCTGATTTCCCCATTATTTCCCATACCTTATACCAGCCTGAGTCAAAGAAGCCTAAAGGCCATACATAAATTCAAATTCAGCTCAGATTCCATCGTATGTAGAATATTAACAAGAAAATGAAGGATATGAAACAAAATAGGCCCTCGTAATGCTCAAGAGGCAATTCCCTGGTGTGACAATAGGAAACATAAAGCCTCAATCATAATAGGTGACCGCTGAGCGAGAACCCACGACCTCTTGAATATTAAGTCAGCTCTATACCAACGTAATCACAGCCACAAGTAAGCAGTAGTAAAATTATGGTTCAAATAAGAAATTACATTTTTATTAATAAAAATAATGAATATATGAACAAAATACAACTTAGCAACATCTGTTAAATTTCTAAAAATTTAATAGATGTTTTAAACGTACTCACTAGATGTAGCGATAATATTTACATCTTTTTCTATTCAATGTTCGTCGCACTGCTTCCCTTCATGTAAAAGTTGACTGGTTTTAAATAAACAATAAGAAGAAATGATATACGAAAACTAGACATGATTTAGAAACATATCGTTTTCTATTTTTACATTTTTAATTAATTGTCTTCCGAGATGAGAGAAGAAATGATTTTTATATATGCTTCTGTTCAATGTTTGCTGCACTGACAGCGAATGAATTGGAAATTCCGGAGAATCTGAAGAATGACTTAACTACACCAATAGCAATTAATATTCAGCAACCAAATGAACCGATTATTATTGCCACATTATATTCAAGCCCTAGAACAGATTTAAATACAAGCATACCTTTATTTAAGTATTTAGCTAAATTCCACAGATTAATAATTGCCGCAGATATTAACAGTCAGAATGAGCTAATGGGAGATCCAATTACAAATGGAAATGGGACTAAATTATTTCAATATTTGCTTCAATCTCCGTTAATAAATGTTAATGTGGGACCAACTAGGTTTGCGAATAATGTTGAGACTGCGCCGGATAAGATCTTAATTTCACCAACTTTTGCGAACAAACTCTTTAAGAAAAATGTAGAAATTAATCTGCCTTCGGACCATGGAGAGATATATTTAACCTTTAACATAAATATATCCAAAACCTATTTCGAGATATCCTAAGTAGATATCGGGTACACTCGTTACACAAACTCGCGACAGGAAAATCCTGGGGGTGGGGGGATCGTGACAGGAAACTCCTTGTGCGTTGTTTGAAACTCGTGATTCGTAGCCGCTGAGGAGTGAATTTTGGGTGGAAGAGAGGGATTTACGAGAGGAAAATCTTTGTGACACTTCGTTACACAAAACTCGCGACAGGAAAATCCTTGTGCGGTGTGTTCGTAGAAGATGACGAGTGAATTTTGGGGGTGAAGAGAGGACTTTAGGAGAGGAAAATCCTTGATGTTGTATGCAGATGACATTTTGGCGGGAAAATCAGCGTACACGTAGGTTGCTTCTTACGCTGAGTTGGCGTCTGGAAATTCCCATCACGTGACAGAGGTCATTGACCTGCGTTGTTGCCAGATGTTGAGTGCAACGTTGCGACATTGTTGGGAGGCAAGTTAGAACATGTTGTTTGAGGTCATTGACGGCGAGGCAAGATAGGGCTTGTTACCTGACGTCACGAGGTCATTGACGGGAGGCAAGATTGTACATGAACCTTGACGTCATGGTGTGGGTACAAGCGAGTACTTGATCATTGACGTCAGAAGCTCATTGACGGGGGAGGCAAGATAGGACATGAGTATTGACGTAGGAGGAAAGTTTACAATAAATAGAGGGCAGCAGTGTTGTAGGTATCATTATAAAGAGACGCGAGCTTCAGTCATGGCAGAGCAGCAGCAAGGTGTAGCACGTTCCGTTGACTCTGGAGTAGAAGATGTGGAGGAGCTGGATCGAACGTTGGAGTTATTGGATAGTAGTTTTGAGGAAGAAGATAAAGACCGAACAATTTATAGTATGTTAAAATCTAAAGTGAAGACTTCACCATCAATATTGTCTTCCTTTTCATTTGTCAAAGAGGAAGATAAGGACGACGAGGATATTCAGGAGGTTTATTCTTCGTTAGTGCCAAAGAGAAAGACTGTGAATGATGAAGATATTAGTGTAGTTTATTCATCATTAGCTCCAAAGAAGATTACAAACTCAAAGCAGCGTGTATTAGAGGGAGTGGAATATCCTATCAAGAAACGTTTGTGTTTTGAAAATGCTGGTGGAAAGCAGTCATCATCTTCAAGAGCAGTAGCAGCAGCTGTAGTGAAACCAACACCACCAACAGGAAAATCTCGTATAATAGTGAAAAGTAGCAAGTGTGGATGTAAGAACAAGTGGGTAGATGAAAAGTGTATTCGTGTAGCCTTGCAACAGTGGATTCCTAAAAGTGCATCGATCTGTGAAGGGTGTTTTAATGAGGAAAATAACCAAACTGGGGATGCGTGTTTAGGATATATCAAGCCAAATGAACTAGTAAGTGGAGAAGAAATCGAAAAACATTTTCGTAAATGTGTGTGGAGGGTGATTCTAAGACCTTCAACAGAGAAAGAACTGTACGCTATCTACAAGCAACATCATCCTGAACTGACTAATGTTGATGATGATGAAACAATTATGCGAAATATGAAATATGGACTTTGGAAGGTGGTAAAAGTTCATATGCAAAGTGTTATTGATTTGTTGCACGACAAGGATCGCAAAGCAACAGATCAAGTGTAAAAAAGAACAAGTGAAAAATATGTCTGACTATTGTGTATTTTGTGGTGGTGGTATTTTTGTTGTGGACTCGTGTGTTTTACAAACCTTTCGTACTTATTTAAAAGGCAATCCAATTACTTGTAGTGGCTGCAAGTTAAAGATTCTTCATAATAACTGTATATATGTATGGAATACAGGCAAAGTACTTTCAAAACATTTGTTAAATCAAGTGAATCATCATGAAACGTTTGTGGAGTACTATGAAATTTTCAAACGACAGGGTCATGTAAGTATTTCCATGAATACTTTTTTCAAATCATGTAGAGAATTAGTTCATAATAGTGAATTTATTGCTCAACTTATACCCGATGTAATTCATGAACAATTTTCAGTAGAAAAGTCTCAAAGTGTGTCATCAGAACAGTACATTATTGATGTGCAAGGATTTAAAATCTCTGCACATGAGTTTATTATGAGAGAATTTTGTATTGTAGCGTGTGATGCTAGTCTTTTATTCCACTGCTTAGTTAAACTTCCATGTGAGATTACGGAAGTAGGAGTAGGTTATCAAAAACAAGTACAATGGTTAACAGAAAACTTTCACGATTTACAATGGGATACATCAAATGGATACAGCGTATCTTATCTCCCTAGAATCATTTTTCTGATGTGTTCAAGTGAAGCTACATTCTTTTGTAAAGGACAAGAAAAAGAACAGTGGATTAAAAAACTATTTCACTTGCGAAGTGTGAATCATGTAAGTGAAAAGGAATGTCCTGCCCTGAAAACATTAAATGAAAACATTGGAATGTCAAAGTGTACTTTTCATGAGCCTGTCGAGGTGAATGCATGTGCATTAAGAAACTGTTTGCAACTACAACACTGGATGAAACATGAGAAACCAAAAACTCTTGTAAATACCTTATCAGCCATGCAAATGTAAGAAGCATGTGCAACTTGTTTTTATAAAACACTATATTTATTCTTATCCAATAAAGAATAATACTCTATGAATTTCTTTTTCATTTCAAATCAGGATAAATGATAACAGAACAAAGTTTTACATTTTATAATCA
>JAGDQP010003555.1:0-92856 GCA_022664845.1 Lepisma saccharinum
AAAGACAGTGGCGATCACAGTGAGAGCTTCGGCTCTCCTCTCCCAACCCGTCTGGTCAGCGTGGGAGCAGTAGACCAACTCCTCCCTTCGGGGAGAGGCCTCATCCACTAGTGGATTGAATATGGCTGTGATTTATTATATATATATATATGAGCTCCTGCGAAGCCTAAATTGAGGTGGGGGCTCAAATATTTCGGTGTTGACCCAGCATCGTGAGGACAATTGGGGAGCTGCTGTGAATAAAAGACAGTGGCGATCACAGTGAGAGCTTCGACTCTCCTCTCCCAACCCGTCTGGTCAGCGTGGGAGCAGTAGACCAACTCCTCCCTTCGGGGAAAGGCCTCATCCACTAGTGGATTGAATATGGCTGTGATTTATTATCATTATATATATAAACTCCAATCAATTGGCACTTCTCACGGCAAAATATAAAAACATGATTTCCGTTCTTTCCAAATTATTAATAATTTTGCTAGAAACAATAGCAATCGCAGCACAGCCTTTAGTATGGAACAATATAGTATTGTATTAGATAAATCAACCAATTTGCTATTTTGTTGATCATATCCAAAATTCATGTCCCCCAAATTATGTTATTCGCACACAAGGCCCAACCATGATGCACGAATAGCCTAGACCCAAGAATCAAGCAGGAATTATTTATCTTGTTCAACCCTGATTGACTAAATACCATAACAATAATAAGAGCAAATACAAAAAAAAAAAAGTTCTGTAATAAAATACTACGTTCATGGATAATAGAGGTTATGTTGCGTTCAACATTACAATCGTTTCTCCCAAGTTCTAATTAATTTGGAAAACAGCCGAAAAAACGTAAATCCTGTTTTCATATTTTTGCTTTTAGAAGTGAATTAGTGAATTTACCGATCGATTGGGAATTTTCGTTTTGTCATATCTTTCTGAAAACACAACACAAGGGCTATCGAGTGGCATAGTCCAAATTTCCCCATGTCTCATTGATCTACGTATAGCTCTGTATACTCTCTGATTAACCCTTTTAGATGCTACCTAACGAGTTAAATGAGTGATTAGGACAGTATATTCGTGTTCGGTAGGTAACGGGCTCACCCACTAGAACTCGCCATTCTGCTTACGTTTTACCATGTTTTCCTCACTTTTTCCACGCGAATGATGGGATAGTACTTTTGACGCAGGCCATAGAGACTTCCTTCATTTTCCCGGACCATTTATTAGTTCTTCCAGGATTTTCACTCATACTCCCCGTCGCAGTTAACCTGAGGGTATAAATGTGCAACGTTCATTCCATCCAATCATTCTAAAGGCTGTGTTTAGTAGGACTGTTTATTAACTATTCTATTCAAATTAACTTTTATACGTATCAGAGATAACCATAACATTGAAAATGAAATGAAGATACCATACGGGTACATTTGGACCCGACCTCGCTCAACCTAGACCTCGCGACAGGACTTCGACCTTGCTCAACCTCGACATCGCGATCGGACTTTGACCTCGACCTCACGACAGGACTTCAACCTCCACCTCACTCAACTTCGACCTCACAATTAGAGGTCGAGGTCGGATCGCGCGAGGTTCAACACCTCTGATTTTAAATACTGACTACAGTCTTACCTGTAGCAGCAATAAGAGCACTAGCAACAATAATAAAATAAATTATATTACAACTACTAATAATGGTAACAATGGGATGTTATAAGAAACAAGTTAGAGCTGAGATTCAACCAACAATCGCTAAAGCTCCGGTCCCTTGATAGCATTTGGTTCATGAGGAATACTTTTAGTATAGGCTGGCTACACTGACAACGGGGTTCCTGGGTAATCTAAACGGTTTGCTATATATATTTTACTCTCACCCTTCTAGAAACGCTTACATTCAACTGTTAGGGAAATTTCATGTAAGCAGTCGACTCAATTATAAAGGTTTCTCGAGCCAAGCGTCATATTTGGACACGAGATTGTCATAATCTTCTACCACTTTGCTTCCATCGTTTACTAACGCACCCGTATGAACGCAAGTGAATATGTGCATAAAGAGTAAATCACAGTTTGAGCAACGGGCATACATCAAGTTCTGCCAAAAACTAGGCAAATCCGCAAGAGAAACGTTGCAGATGATCAGGCAAGTGTACGGTGACAACGCCCTGGGCCGCAGTGCTGTGTTTAAGTGGCACCAACGTTTTGCGGAGGGGAGAAACAGTTTAGATGATGATGAACGTACTGGTCGGTCAACAATAATCCAAACTGAACGCAAGATTGAAGAGGTTGCAATGGTGGTGCGCGCTAACAGTTCCCAGTCGGTAGACATCGCAGCAGCAGTACGGATCAGCCATGGCACGTGTCATAAAATTCTGACGGATGACTTGAACATGTCGCGTGTCACCTAGCACAGTGGGCCACGCATTCTGACACAAGACCAACGTGAAGAGCGGATGACCATTTGCGGTGACCTGATCAGTAGTTCTGACGCTGATGGAACGTTCCTGAACCGGATAATAACAGGAGATGAAACATGGTGTTTCTTGTACGATCCACAACTAACGAGACAAGCAACCACCTGGAAATCGCCATCATCTCCAAAACGCAAAAACCCGAAACAAGACAGGTTTCATTGAAAAGTGATGCTTGAACTGTTTTTCGACTCGCAGGGAATTGTCCACATGGAATTCATCCCACAAGGAGCAACTGTCAACAAGACTTGCAACAAGATGATCCTTCGCCGCCTACGCAAGTCAATACATTGTAAGCGTCCTGAACTTTGGCGCAGGAAGAACTGGATTTGGCTGCACGACAACGCTCCTGCACATTGCTCTGTCCTTGTCCAGGAGGAGCTGCCAAGGTAGCAGATCACCGTTTTATCACATCCTGCATACTTACCTGATCTCGCACCATACGATTTCGATCTCTTTCCCCCGTTTGAAAACTAAGTTATGTGGACGTCACTTTCATTCTCCCGAGGAGATCATCACTGTCACAAAGGACGCCCTACGAGAGATGTCTGCTAACGCCAACAGTTTGCACACATATTTTCAACGGTTCTACGAACATTGGCAGACGTGCATCGGTGCCAACGGTGACTATTTTGAAGGCCGAGCACAGCAACCATGACGACATCTGGGTTCTACTGGTTGCCTATATTCTAGGTGCCAGTCCACGAATTCATTGACTGTGCTGTATGATATACTGACACTTGTGAAATCACAGAGCACCTCATACCACAGCAGAATAGCTCGGAAGTCCAACAAGAAGTAATGGAAGCCATTTCTGTAAGAAAGGCCCATACCTTTTGGCCAAGCCATATAGGTCCGTCTTCCGGAAATGGGCTCAATAGTTTAGATATATTGCTCATAATGATATTCCTCCATTCCTATCCCACACTCAGGGATTTGAAAGGAGGTTAAAACTTGTCAGCGATGCCTCCGCTTGTTAAACTTAATTTTATTTAAGGCCTTTAGATTAAGGGTGAATGGATGATGTGAGAGAATTGGTGGAATGAAGAAAGTGGGAGCAAACGGGAGAACCCAGAGAAAAACCATCCACACGATGTTTCACTATCAGAAAGCCCACATGGCACGATCCGGAATCGACCAGGGAACTCTACGCATCAGGGGCGAACGCTCTATCACCGAGCCACCGAGACCCCCGCCTCAGCTAGTGTGTGAAGTGAAAAACAGATATCTATATATTCGAGCAAAACTTGATGCAAAAGGAGGTCCTATAAGACAAAAAGTAACTACTACTCTATACACTAAGAACAAATCAGCCAATGGACTAAAAGGTAAATGACAATAAGATAATATAGGGTTGTTTGCAACTATATTTTCAACCACCACCCCAAAAGATTTATAGCCTTCAATACACCGTGACTATCCCATTTGGCCAGAGAAAGACAGCAGTGTCCGTCTGGTTCGGTCTCAAATTTTCGAAACACTGAAACAAATAATTTGATCTTAACACGTCATATATCCTCACGTAGTCCGCAAGACACTGACGTTGAATCGGTTGCATATAACAGCTGTTACTGGTTTCCAATTCCAAATTCCCTAAGTTTCCTTAACATAATGCAACAAGTTTTCCTGGTTTGGTTTCCGCTTATCGTAACTAACGTCAGAACAATCCATATGTATACCCCAATGCACCTAACAAAGTCGGATAAAATTACAGAAAGTTCACGATACCAAAACACAAAAAATGTAATAATATTAATAATAAACATCGTAATCTTTACTAGAAAAATTCCCAGCAGGTGGCCGGGTGAGATGAAAATTCATATCAGACTTAAAAATTAATAAAGTACGATATCATAAATACGAGGAGCGAGACTGTCACACTGTGTACATATTTCTTAAAATGTATGAAAACAAAGTTAGTATGGTATCTGAAATAGTACGATTTCAGACACGAAAAGAGGTTTGAAATCTTGGATGAATCCTGATCTTGCAAAAGAAGTATTAAAACATACATCACACTAAGTATATACAATTCCTCAAGTTCCGTAAAATCTCAAAAAACTTCAAAAAATGAAAGACCTCCTTACCTTGGCTGTCACGCTCACTACAATCACTTGTTTCTCGAATCAGAAAGACGTTTGACTACCGAATCAATGGCTTATACTATCTTTCCTGTTTTCAAATATTAACATAATTTGTTTCTCCTATTGTTTCATTTGTTGATAATTCTACTCTTATCCTAATGGGATCAGTGAAAATCAATCAATCTCTTCCCCCCCTTCCCCCGAGAGAGCCCATCCTTAACGCTTCTGCTCATACTCTTTATTTTCCGTCATTTGAACTTTAAAAAAAAATCCCTGATTTCCCCTCCCCCACAACATTTACATTCCACGATTTCCACGATTGGGAACAAGCCTGTATAATATCAACTGCACCCCGCACCAACGTGCAGATGTATCAGTCAGTAGGAAATAAATGTTGGAGGGAATCATACCACCATTTAGAACTTTAAAAACTCTTCTTTCGTATCTTATAACATGAACTATTAACTGGGCTATTATACGTTACCCCTACTTATATATGAAGATCTTCTAATCTAAGCATGCATGATTGACTAAAAACTTATGTATTATATTCTCTACATGTAGTGGGTACAAGGACACGAATTGTTCATCGTCTGACCATCAGCTGATTGTCGGCAGTCGTCAATGACAAGCCTAGTTTACTATTAACATGAACAAGAATTGTATCACATAAACAACCAAATAATTTTAAGAACAGGAAAAAAGAAAAAAAGACCGTTTTTAACCAACTTTCAATATGAATTGTTTATTAACCATTTTTATCACCAACTGAATTTTGTACAAGATTTAATGATACTAAACGCTTAAAGAGAATACTGTTCATGACACCAGCGTTCTGCACTCTTTTTACACGTAAATTTTGATATACATGATGAAACTTATAAGAAAAAAAGCAGCTGTATAAATTTACTACTAAAACCAATTTTACTTTATTATATTTTTTAAAATAAAAAGTAAATTCTAGAAGTATTTTGTTGCAAGTAACAACAGTTTTCTTCTTCAAAGTCAACAGAGACGCACTATTTATCATATGAAAAACTTCAGTACATTCATTTGTCAAACGCATACGTAACACTCTTTTTGTACTGTTTTAAAGAATACTGGAAATCTCAAAAGTAGCTTATCATAAATAAACCAAGGAAAAGAAAACAACAATGTCTTAACTTACACCTGATGCGCCAACAAGCACTTAAAATTCGCTTCATTTAATGTTTTAATGCTTATTAAACAATATTAACGAAGTATTAAAACCAATTATCCAGGAAAGCTCTACTTTCCTAAGGAACCTGTGTTTATTGGACCTTTATATTTCTGGTCTTTAGGTAAAAAGGCTTCCGGTCTAAGAGATGGCGCCCCTCGGAGAACACACTTCCAAGGAATGGATCAAGGCCTATATTGAAGGTACCATCCCGCCACTCGTCTAGTAGAACTGAAGAAGATGAAAATCTTAGAAAACCTCAATCAGGGTAATTGAGCGGGATTAGAATCCGCGCCGCCTTTCCAGTGTTTATCCGAAGTCAGTGGTCGTCACCACTAGACCACTGTCATAACCAGGGTACGAGGAAATCTTAACTCTCTTGTGATTCTAGGAATATATTTTTTAAGTTAGTGATATTACAACCATTCTCTCCTAATAATTTCATCTATTTCTAAGAGCATTATAATTCTGCCAACTTTCGCCAAAAGGCGTCACGGGACAAGTTGATAATACCGTTGTCTCAATATTTCACTCGACCGTATCGAGTTTCATCAGGTCAAAAGACAATAATGATCTTTATTACACAAAGAAGCTTTATTGGAAATTCCAAGCAAACGCTATGGCAGTAGTTCTCGTAGCTTTTCGACGAGGGTGCTAAAATTTGTTGAAAGCGAACAAAAGGACGGTAGTCAATGATCTAAAGCTATCACTATAAGCGCCTTCAGATGAACGCATCTGCACTGTGCATATAGATGCGGGAAAGCGACTCCGGGTTGCTGTATTTGATTTTCAACAGTTTTGTGGATATGTGAATCTACTCTGATGTAAGTTTACGTTTATACAATCGTACCTGAACGTATTCTTTCCTCCATCTTTCTTTGCTGTTATTATCTTTTACGGTACGCTCTGAAGATGAATTGTGAATAATTCGAAATGCTAACCTAATATGATTGTTCTCATCACGGAAAATTCCAAGGTCTAGCACGGAACTACCTAAAAATACCTCTAAAAGAGTTTACCAATAAAAAAAAAAATCAATTGTTTTCATTAGCGGCTATTTGATGTATTTATTGTTCGTGGTTCAAGAAAAACAATGCCTACATTGAAGCTCAGGAAAGCCTGTCAGCATAACGTCATTATGCAGTTACTGGCCTGCCTGGTATAGCTGCCGTGGTTGATGTTGCCTGGAGATTTTCAGCACCCTTCCTACTAATTGTAGGGTAACTGAAGTATTCTCCCTTTGTCTTTTATAATTACTTAATGGTCCATCGGGTCGAGTAAAATATGATGACAAACATGCGCGGATCCAAGGGGGGAGGGGCTATAGTCCCCCTCTTGACGTCCAGGTATACACTCGATAAAATGGCCTTCAATCCTACTTTACACTGGATAAAGTGACACAACTATGGTTTAGCCTCCCCTTGATCATATCCTGGATCCGCGCCTGGTGCCAAATATACAGAAAATTCTGGATATGCGGTATGCAACATGCATTTTATCACGCATTTAAACCTTCAAAATGGCATGAAACTGAAAATTGAGATCACGTACGACGCCAATTTACTTCGGCTTGTATTGCCTTTATCGATCACAAATAAAAATTGAAATCACTGTGCATTATCTCTATATTATAGAGATTTCATATACTCATCAAAATACGAAACTGAATTCCAAGTGCTGAGGTTACAAAACAAGATTTACAATTAATATTACTATTTCATGATTTTTAAGCTACACAATTAAAAAAAAAAAAAAAAAAAAAAAAAAGCTTTCACTTTCACTTTTCTACGTCAGCAATTATCATCTTACGAAGACGGAACATAACACATAAAGGTTTAATAGTTTGTTTGTTAGTTCCTCTTCTACTGGACTCCATGTTACTAAGGCAGCACCACAGATACCACATCACAGAGATTTACCCCACTCGTTAGTACTTTTCTGTTATTTCAAAAATACAGAAGACCACAGAAAGATCAATATTTAACAATTGTTACCATAACACTCAAAACCGAATATTCAAGGAAAATATATTATATTTCTTAACAATTAACGTTCAGAAATAATGTCAGTTCATTACTGACCCAATCATTCAATATTATGCTTCGTATCACTTGAGTTTTTTTCTCTATTTTTGAGGAAAATTGCCAAAGTACTCCGAACTGAATTTCGTTTTGGGAACATTACTTGTACGATTTTTATTTCTCCTATAAAATTCCGTAGGAACGCAGAACCGAGTCTGGTATCAAAGTTAATCATTATTGTTGTTTAACTAACATAAAAAGTGTTATGACTTCTCAAATTCTACTTATTACTACTAGCTCTTAAAGGCTTAAGAAATTAATTTTCATAGTACTGCCTCCTACGAAAAAGATGAGTTGAATGGACGGAGATGCCGGGAACACTGGTTCGTGAAGCGTTTGCTGCGGCGACCCGCCAATTATATTGAAGGGCAATAACTAAGAGCCGAACACGCTCGTGAAAGAAGGAGCGTTCACTTGGAAGAAGCTTATCATAAAACCGAAACAAAATCTCGAGTTCACAGATTTCATTAAAGTCTCTTCGATTCTTCACTGTACTCTTCTTACTAGTTAGAAATTTCACAGCGGCCTTGACATCAAAGCTAGGATCGTCTGGGCTTTTCTGAGAATTGTTTGAATTGTTCGGCAGGGTACGAAGAGTGTCCTGTAACGAAGTAAGAGCATCGGCGAGCTTTTTGATCGCTTCACTAGCTGCTTCACCCATAATGGGAAACGACACTGATACTTGGGGAGCAGCAACTGAGTATGTAAGTAATAAAACCTGTAATACGTAAACACTGAAAATGTATACAAATCATTTTAAAATCCTTACAAAGAAAGAAATAATAAAGTGTAATTCAACTCAACAGCCTCGCAAAGGAATAGTGCTAAATGCTTTCGTCGGAAATTCCATACAAACATTTTCTTTACACTTGAAACAACTCTATAAACAGCAGGTCATTTCTCACGTACTTATTCGTACTCAACGCAACATTACAAACTCTTACTTTTATTTTTTATGTAACACTTCGTTTAATTATGCACTCAAACGGGTAGTGTCAAAATAATTACAGGATACATAATGTTCGCTTTGCAATCATCATTTTACTATGTGTATCTGTGCAATTCAAAACTATGCAATAATTCAAAGACATACGCAATCTATTACTGTAAATAAGTGATCCAACTAAGTTATCCGTACTTAATGAAACCACGACGGCTAAGGGACAGACCATGTAGCTCGGATAACGGAAAAAATTAAGACGGTAAATGTAAAAAGAAGAAAGTTTCCATCGTGGTTGGTAAACCGGAGGGAAAGTCCGTTGGGAAAACCAAGACATCGTTGGGATGCCAATATTAGAAGAGATCTTCGAGATGTTGGTGTTCATGATGAAAACTGGCTTGACCTTGCTTAAGATAGAATCCAATGGCGAACGTTTGTTACTACGTCGATAAACTTGCCAGTTCTAGTAATAGAGTGAGTGAGTTAGTTAACTAACGTATGAGAGCTTCGTAAATATAACGAAAATGTATCCCAACTCTCAAATCTAACACTCTCAAAACCGTTTACAACAAACACTCTATATAGAAAATGATTTATATTAATTAAGGTGTTCAGAGACAGTCACAAACCACAAAAGGAAAATTTTATAGAATAAAATTTCGAAAGTATGAACTTGTATAAACAAAATACTACGTCAGAGAATACCTCTTCATAATTCAGCCAATAATCTTCGTGTATGGATCAAAATGCATCCAATGGTACATTTTGAATTTGAACTGGATTTTTTATTTATGGCCTTTAGGCATCTAAGGCTCAGGCCGAGGTAGGGGAGGGCATAGGATTCGGGAAGGTGTCGGCCAGGGCCAATGTTGAAGGTGCCATCCTGGCATTTGCCTGGTATGACAGGAAAACCATGAAAAAAAACAGTCATGATGGTTGGCCGCTGAGATCAAACCCGCGACCTTCCGAGTACTACGCCAACGCTCTACCAAATGGTAGATTTTGTGCCGAAGAGTAAATATAAAATGAATTCTATGGAATTGAATTTATTTATGACTTTTAGACATCTTTGACTCAGGACTAGTAAATTTAAAATGAAAGCTAAATAGCGAAACACGTAGCTTACGACCATCTGACGGAACACCTCAATTAATTAACAGTTGCCCCTTACAAACTGTTCTTTTCCGTACGTAGTGAAATTCGTAAACATGAATTCTGGACTTTCGTATCTCATTGCTTTGGTGTAATGATTTCAACTTTTTTAAATACCTTCAAAAAAAAAAAAAAAAATGCATCGCTGGTACGAGCTTTGGGATTGTTAAGATCAGAAATCAATGTAGATTGCTGGTATTTAGACCACATTAAAAGAAAAACCTATTCCACAATTCCTATTGTAAATAAGACGTATGCACTACACAAAAGGTAGGCATGGAAATTTTATGAGGCCTGTGGAATATTTTGTACACTTTCCTATAACACAATTCATTCAGTGTCTGTGTAATTTTAAACTACGTATAAATCCATCGAAGTTAAAACGTAGATAACAAAAAAAATTCTACTTATATATCTGTGGTGCCACGGAAAAATAGGTTAAATCAAAATAGGATAAAATAGAGCTTTGTACTCCGTAAGATTAGTTTCGGTTGGCATTTTCTCAGAAAAATTCTTTATTGAAATCCAATGATCAATGGAGACACAGCAGTATACGTTGAATTTGAATTTAAGTTATGCTTTTAGGCAACTTTGGCTCCAGCAGGGTGTATGATGGAAAAATGAATTGTAGTTAAACGAAGAATGTGCGAGGAGCACCTCGAGAAAACACACGCACACGGTGTTTGTCCACCACAAAGCCAAGCCGGGATCGAACTAAGCACCCCAAGCGCTCTACCACTGAGCCACCGCGGCTCACAAAGCAGTACAAAATTGGTATTACTGATCTTGCATAATAGAAGGATTTCCCCCCTCTTTAAAATGAAAATTTTCGACTTAACCCTCTTTTCTATGGCACCCCGATAAATTCATGACAGTTTCTCAAATATTAAAGTCAAAGGAGGTTGGTATCAAAATCATATTTTTATCAAATTTCAATTTCTCTCTGCGGGTTATGCGTCCAGTACTTTTTAACGTTCAACCTCATATTGCCCTTCAATTCCGGAAAGGTACAGTTCCCTGCACCATCAAATACTACAAACCAGTTTCCCAAACGCTGGTTTCAAAAGTCTAGTTACAACATCTGATGTGTTTAACCTGATTATATACTCTAGCATATACGATCCTTACATTATCGTCATCATGACAACGACTTTCCAGCAGAGAGGGGGGGTGGGGTGGAAGGATCTGAACTCGTAGACCTACGTATTATTCCTCGTGAGCCGAATCACTTCGTTATTTAAGAGGCATCAACATCACGTACCTCGAAACATCTTTACAACGGAAAATAATCAAAAGCGAATGAAATTTATACTGCTGAGTTATCCAATCGAAGTTCATTTAAATATCATCATATTGTATATCATCTCTTGTTAAATTGTTTCAATGGCAGTATACTGTTACGATTTTGAGATATATTTGATACAAAATACCTATAAAAAAAAAAGCTGCTAGTGAAGGAAACATTTGAGAAAACAGATTCATAGAAGATTCCTACACAATCACCACCTTAAATGGTCCATTATTGGTAAGTCACCCTTTTCAATATTTAAAAATCATTATCTTAATGCCTAGTGATAAACTGATTGTAAGAAATGAATAACTCATATGTTTCAAATGCATCCCACGGTGAAATGAACAGTAATACGAACAAACATCTAAATATTCGGCAAGCACCTGAACATTGGTTTCTTTTGGTAAATAGTGCAAAATACGTAAGATTCTCTTTCAAAATAATACAAAAACTAATAATACAACAACACTACGTAATATCTTTGATCACCTCTTCAACCTCTTCCTTTGTAAACATGTGAAAGAGTTTATCTGGAGTGACGGTGGCCACTTCAACATTTGTGGAGTTAAGCTTCTCTTCCATCACTTGCTTAAGTATCGATAAAGCAGATTTCAAAGCTTCCTTCAACGTCATGGTCTATAAAAAAAGAAACACTTATAATAAGCAAGAAATTTAAGGGAGAGACAAAATAAATCATTACAAAATCTAAATCAAACTTAAGATTATTCCGAATATCAATCTATGTATCGCTGAAAAATATAAACGTTTCCGCTTGATGAAATGTAAATTTACGTGGCTAGGCCCCAATTCTAAACTTACCTTCAACTTGGTACTTCACCCTCGCTGCCACCGAATCGCACAACAATTTGGCAATTAAAATCACAACAAGTTTCGCCGACTTATACAGGGTAGGACAAAAAAAGGTAATTGAAACCAAAGTAGTGTCACAAGGCAATATTTATCACCTGACGATATGTTCTACATGTTCTCCATCATTGGATAACTACAAATTCCAAGCATTCTAGGATTTTAAACAACATATGAGAACACTATTCAAGGGTTACATCCCTAATCACTAAGTCAATGCTCTCATGTAGTTGGTGGTCACGTGGTAAGAGTGTAAAGTATTTTTCCTTTAGCATTTCACACAGAAAAGCATCACCTATCAACAGGTCTAGACTTCTTGGAGGAAAAGGTCCAGTTTCTCTGGATACAAGGCGTTCTGGAAATAGTTCCCGTAACATTTTATTCCTCTGGCCTATGTGCGGGGTGGATTCGTCTAGCTGTAGAACTTGTTTATTGAAATTTAGATCATTAAGATCACAAAATGTCTGTCACATGTAAACATTGAAGACCTGTAATGCAAGTACAAAATATACAAATTAACGTAAAACACCAACGTTATTTCATCTCATTTTGTGATTTCAGTAGCATTTTCTTTTTTTGCCTCACCCCGTGTATTGGCTTCATCAGGTAAGAGGGAAGGGTGAAACCCTGCAGGGATAAATGAACCCGTCCAACAAGTTGGCCTTTGTCCGTTCTCTATGTTGGTGTAATCAAAAATGACGGTTCAGAACGGAAACAAGGTAGGTACAATGTTGCGATAGTGTACTGCGAAATGAAGTGTAACCACATACTGAAATTGAAATTTATTGTACATTAGAAGTTTGCATAACGTTTCGACTCTCAGAAGCCTCAGCTTGTACGCGAGTCTTGTTCTTGAATAATCATTAGTTTGCTGTTTTCTGGTTACCCGTAACAAATTATTTACATAGTTCGTTATTGTTTGCTAATTTGTTTTCATGTTACATAATTTATGAAACAAAAGGACTTGGTAAAAAAAAAATCTTTGTTAGGGAGTTATGTATTAAAATGTAACATATGGTTTAAAAAAAAGTGTTGAGGAATAAAATAAATAAATAATCGGTTGCCAGTGCAAGGACTAGTATATCGGAGTGACTCGGCGGAACCTTAACACCAGGGCTATGGAGAATATTAGAGATGGCAAAAATAACGAATTTACCACATTTGGCCTCTCACACCACCTTAAAACTACCCCATATGAAGTAGCCGATGTTAAGATACTGTTTAAAACAGATTCCCATCAAGAGCGAATGGTATATAAAAGCATTTTTATTCACAAAAAGAAACCAGAATTAAATTTAGATCAAGGCTTGTTAAATAAATCGTGGTATGACATATAAATAAAATGGAAGAAAACAAAAAAATACTTTCTGATCAGTTTCTTTTATTTTATTCCACAACACCATTTTTTTTACCCATGTTACATTTTAATACATAACTCCCCAATTATTACCTAACAAAGTTTTTCTACCAAGTCCTTTTAGTGGTCATTTATGAAAATTAGGTAAAAAAAATTCTTAAAAGCATGAAACGTGGTATACATACAGTACTTGGCAACCCAAGTAACATACTTAAAAGTCTACAAAAATCAAACTTGTGCTACTGCCGTCATCTTGGAAAATGGCGGCCGATATTCACCTATTCCCAGTTTTCACAAAAACTATGCAGCACTTCAAAATATGTTTTGAATTAGTTTAAGCATAAAATTACAAATCTCTGTTAACGCACATTTTTTCATCGATGCAGAAACCACAAAATGGCACGAAAACTAGACTGATTGTCATAAAATTCTATTTTTATTTGGAAGTATTTTTTTTAAAAAAAATGAAAGTAGAAATTAATGCCAACACATAAACCGCTCGCAAAAGTTTTTCCTGCAGTGATTACACAATTTTTCTGTGAAGAAATAACAAATGAGAACTTCAGTATACACAAAATGTAAGCACTAAGAATTAAATAATATAAAATTGCAAGTAACCTCACTAAAATCTTAATCTGTTTCAAAAAAATACCGAAAGCTTATGATAGTTACTAAATATTTCTGAAAGCCAATAATTACAGTATGCTTTCATGTAACTGTCCATATACTCAATTTAATGAATTTTTAACTATCAAGCTTTTTGGACATGGAGATGAGAACCTTTTGCATTCAAGGTATGACCTGCAGCATGATAAAAGGTACCATACGATTGTTGTATTCAGGTGAGGTGCAAAGTCTCCTGTCCTTTCAGCTCTAATGAACTCCATAATGAGGATAACCACTAACATATATTGTACCCACATTATGGCTGTTCTACTTGTTTCTTCTTTTTCTTTGCAAACAGCTCAAATATATGGCATTATGGTTCTACCAGCTTTTGAACTCATGATATCCTCTGGGAAAATTTAATTTCTAAACACCTTTTCACTGTCTAACACAAAGGTATTAAGTTTTCTTAGCAGAAAATCTTGCTGTTAGAAAATTTGAACAGAGTATTAGTGTGAGGAAATGGGATTAATCATATGACAAAAACAGTAATTAAAAAAAAAAAGCTGAACACATTTATTTAAAACCTTTTTTGATGTGACGCTGTTTCCGCGAAAATAAAAAAAATACATATATTGGTCGCCATTTTCAAACATGGCGGCAGTAGCACAAGTTTGATTTTGGAGGACTTCTACTATGTTACTTGGGTGGCCAAGTTCTATATGTATACCAAGTTTTATACTTTCAAGAACTTTTAACTAATCACAATATTTTGACTTAAAATGACTACGCTATTAGCGACATTGTACCTACCTTGTCTCCGCTCAGAACCGCCATTCCTGATTTCACCAGCATAGAGCACACACAACGGCCCACTTGTTGGACAGCTTCATGCGGACTTTTATCCCACCTTCTCACATGAAGCCAATATATAAGATGGCGAAACTTGTAGTGTTTTTAATTGACATTTTGCTGTGCGATTCGATAGCAGCAAGGATGAAGTGCCTAGCTGAAGGTAAGTTTATGATTCCGCTTGAATTTTCTATGTCAGTAAAGCGCACTGTACACTTTTGCTAACTGGCATGAATTTACAGGAATACACGTCAGCATCTTTGAAACGAAAATGTAATACAGGTAGCCCATACAGCAAGCACGACAAAACTGTGCGGAGTTTAACATTTGCCACTTGCTGTAAAGGGTTCTGCTTCCATCCACAAATAAGCATGCAACAAAATAAACACTCCGTTGAAGACAACGGAGTACAAGGAATATAAATTAAGTATTTGCATAATTAAAAGCGAGAAGCAGCAGAAAGTTAAAATCCACATACATAACCATCTAGTTGCATTAAAAATCCTTAACGACAAACTAGTGCCTACGTATTATTCTCAGTATAAACACAATACTTTATCACATTATAACGGAACTAATCACTCTACGTAACTGTTAGCATTGATATGAATACTGAACTGGGATAAATATTGAAAGTTCAACTTAAAAGGGGGCCTCGCTTTAATCTAAGGACTTAATTTACTGATACTGTTTTGTTAACTTACCACTATTTACAGGAGGTGTTGGAAATGATGTCTATTCACTTCTGTTTATCAAGATCCACTTCACCTCTCCCGCTTCGAATCCGCACGCTATCGTCACTACAGGAGGGTGCCGTGTTAGTGTAGTAATTTTAAGCCAAAATCTTGTGATCGGTTTGAAAACTTCTTAAAAGCATGGGATTTGGTACATAGAAAGCATTTGGGCACCCAAGTAACATAGCAAGTCTCCAAACATAAAACTTATCCAACAGCCGCAATTTTGCAAAATGGTGGCCATTCTTTCGGAATATAAGCGTCACATCGAGAGAGAGTTAAATAAAGTTTGTTCAACATAAAATTATGATTTTTTTTTCTAATATTTCTCTCTCTATATATATATATATATATATAATTTGACCAATCCCATTTCCTCACACTAGTTGCTCTGTTCTAGTCTCTAACATTTTCTGCTCAGAAAACGGAGTACTTTCTTGTCAGACAGTGAAAAAGTGTTAAACGTCCCCAGAAGTTATGGGTTCATGACGTTTGGGTGCAGCCATTTCGATGCAAAACCGTTTATCTAAATAGGGTAATCTACCTACATTATGTTATAATGTATTTCATAACTAGAGCCCGAATGTTTAGGCACTAAAAAACATGAAAACAGGCACTAGAAATTTCGAATAAGTTCAAAAAATGCAGCTAAACTTCCACAAATAATTTTGTAAAAACTAGACCAACACCTTGAACACAGCAAAGTATCTGCACACGTACGAAACGAAACAAGCTTTCATTCTCGGTCAGTGTTATGGGAAGGCTTTTTAAGTGATGTACCACTATTCTTTTACAATCCTGCAATATGAGAATCTGAATTATGGATGATACGAAGTGACGTGATGCTGTTTAGAATAGCTCACGTGTTTAGATAAACCTGATATTTATTTATTTATTTATTTATTTAATTAATTAATTAATTAATTGGTTGGTTGGTTTACTGGAATTTATTAGAATATGCATTAAACAGAAATTGTAACTTCTGTCACCAGAGGACCGCGGTGGCTCAATCGGTAGATCCCATCACAATTTTCTTCTTATTGAAAGAGTGTTGTTAAGGTTCTTCGGAAAAGAATCATGCAAATTGGCGTGGGGGGCTCATGAGTTATTGCACTTACCCTGTTGGAAAATGTTAGGTGTCTTTTACCTGCTTTTTTTTTTATATATATATATTACTGTCATGATTATTTACTTTCTTTATACAGTTGCAACAAGAACTTTTCAGTATCTGTACAGCAAATTTCAAGAGGAAACAAACAAAAAAAGTTCATAACAACAACAACATAGCTCTCGCGACTACTATTTCTCATCGTAGGCTTAAATTTCAAAGGCCAATAAGTCCAGAACCAATGAACTGATTTCCAAACTGTCTGCGGTTTTGGAATCAGCATCACATGTAACAGAAGCACATCACTTTTCATCACCTTCTGAGACGGGGGAGTGTCAAATGTCCAAAATCCTGGATGAAGTGACATAGAATGACCCTTGACTGAGTACGTAACGAGAATAACATGTCAGACTTCCCTTTGAATACCGGTATACAGGATATCTTTGTATAATTACCGATCAGAATACAAATCAAAAGAATCCACTAAAATATTTTCAGATCCAAATTCAAGCCTTACTGCAGTAGTTTTAATTTTATTATTATATCCCTGTGTAATTTCAAGTACTTACTCCTCTCACAACGACTTAAGAAGGACCTAAATTTGGGTCTGAAAATATTTTCGTCCATTCTTTTAATTTGTATTCTCTTCAGCAATTATAGAAGGACTTCACGTATACCGGTACTGAAAGGTAAGTTTGTCACGTTACATTCGCTTAGCACAAAATTTCTCAGGTATACTATTTATACAGAATTATATTTTCCACTAATGGCAGTTGATTCATCGAAAAATTGCTCGCTTAATACCGACAACTGATGGCTGTACGAAAATAATTACACTTACAACACTAACATAATTTTAAAGAAATACTAATTTATCTTTCAACTACACTACACTACAGTATCCTTACCTTATGGTAGGCTTCCTGCAAACTCTGCTGTGCTCCTTCACTACCGGAACCAATAGCCTTTGCATCAAACTGTACGAAGGTGCCAGAAGGATCCATATGAAATAGCTGAGGACCCTTCTCATCACAGCCAGCAAAAAGTATTGCCACACCAAAGGGCCTGCTCTGTTAATTTTAGAAAAGAAAGAAAAAAAAAAAGCTGATAGAATATTTATATACATAAAGAAATATGAACGGACAAAATATATACGAGAAAGAGTAAGAACAAAATGAGATAAAATAAAATGAATTATATGAGCAGTAACGTACAGAACTATTGCTTACGCCCGTCCCAATACGGGGAAGTCCCCAAACTTCGTAACGGAACAAAATGACACTGGTCCGTGTTAATAACTAAGAATTTGCAAGGCTGTGCTTTTCGAATATTCCGCATTAAATTTAGTGCACTTTTTTCATTTTCTACCCTATTGTTGTAATAGTTGTAGTAGTTATGTAATATTCTTTAAGATGTCCCATATCATTATAACAACCATATCTGTTGCAAAAACCTTACCCCGTAGCTTCAATTTGGATGTTAGTACCTGCCTCATATGTATTACCTTTGCCATTCTATAGGTTCTTTTGAAAATCTGTCTTATAATTCACACAAATGACCAGGTCAAATAAAAAGGTTTTACCAGGTACAGTATACTCTATTCTGCTTTTCCCAGGCGTAAGTTGAACATATAGTTCTCTGGTCCGGGCGTGTAAATATTACCCCTCAAAAAAAAAGACAATATCTTAATTTTGCTAAATGTATAGGAAAAGAAAAAAGGAAGGAACTTGATAATACGGGTATTGAACTGGAACTGGCTAACAGGTAATTTGTGTGTGTGAATCAGAAACATGTTTACCTGGGCCCTTACCAACACCCTGAAGTTGAATTTTCGTCAATACTTTCAAAACTACATTCTACTCTAAGTTTAAATCAAAGTATGTTCTTATTTCACTAAATAAACATCATTTTAATTTCCTTTCACATCTTATAATTATACAATAACGTAACAACATTAATTTTAAATACATGGTAGACATAAACCGAGTTAATTGTATATTATTAAAAAGTTCCGAAGTTTATGTTTGTTGTAAGTGAATCCAAAATTTAGTTACTTCAATTCTAACATTAAGTTATAACACTCACGAGTGAAAGTGTCGAACAAACATGAGAAGTAAGAAAAGGAAAATATAGGGGCGTTTCAAACTTCGCTGAAGTAAATTCTCCACAGTTATTGAGTACGTCTTTATTCCTTCAAACTTTATCTCACCTAATTTTCTAAAATGATGACAGTTTAAAACTGTAGAAAATTCGAAAGTAACTTCATATGAAAGTGAGTTCCAAGAACAGGCGTGCGTGATGTTTACTCGATAGTTTCATTCTCGTATTTTACAAAACTGTACGCGACACAACTACAAGAAAAAAGGAAAAGACGCAAACTTAAGAGGAGCACTTACATATAAATAATAATACATACATACAGAACTGGAAAGACAGAAAATTTCGAGGGACTGAAAAAAAAAAAAAAAATAATAAAAAAAATCTTGAAATAGAGGAGGAAAATCGCGTGTGCGAAAAGCATGTCCAAACGACAATCTGTTACGCTCTTTACGTCATTCCTTTAAGTTCCGCACCTTACCTTTACATGTAACTTAACAGATTAAATCTGAGAGAGGGGGGCAACCTAATGGAAATCATAACAAAAAGAAAGACGAGTTGAATCGACTACATCGTAAGAAGTGATTGGCTGCAAACAGGGCAAAATGGAAGAGACAAAGGAAAGGAGGGTTTGGAAAACTCATGAATGTACGAACACAAAAGTACTGCAAAAGTAGATGAAAATTGATGCACTAGAAAGGGAGTAGCGAAGGCTGTTCAGTTGAATTTGATTCAGGACGGAACGACCAAAGAAGAAAGAAGAGCGGTACGATTACAATATACTTTCCCAAATACATACTTCAACTGTAGAACAAAAACAGTACTGCCAGATTTAATCTAGTCTCTTAAGAAAATAAAGACATCTTACCATTGCACTACCGTCATCGTCGGAATCTCCGAATTGAATAGCCAAATTCGAAACTGCTTGGGCACAAGATTCTACACTCATTTTTTCATTGTAGATAAACCAATGGTTCTGGCATTCGATCCTTGCCCTATCCAACATCGTTCGAGAATCAGCCATTAGTCCACTCACCGCACAACCTGAAGCAGATCAAGAAAATATTATCAGATTACTGTTACCAGAGAAATATGCTAGTAATTAATTATATATTTCCTTCTTCTTCTTCTTTTTATAATGAAGTACGTAAAATTAAGATTACCTTAAATTAAAGCTGTCTTAATAACACTGGCTGTTCTTGGTACCTAAACACACACACACAGTTGATTTACAACGATGATTTTTTTCCATACATTGATCAAATATTTTGAATTATCAAAATCAGTATTTTTATGGAGTTTTACGAAAATGTCTACTCTCAGCTAAACATTTTTCATATTATAGTTAAAAAAAAAGTTACCATACATCTCTTTTGCTATCAACAACAGCAGTAAAAAGTCGTGGTGATATTTGTTAAAATAATACTCAAACTAATCTTCAAATGTATATATAAATGCTTTATTCATTAGTAAATTTCAACCTATGACCAATCTATAGAAATGCTCGATTTTCTGTTACCAGTGGATGCCACTGCAGAAAAATGCACTTGTCACAGACACTCGTCAGCCATACTGGTTTAATCTCAGTACAATGGCGATCTGTTGGTCTACTAAACTAAAAATTGTATGAAATATTTTTGTAAAAATGGAAGTAACAAAGTGGACATTTTCTGAGGACAAAACCAGAGTACATAGTATTTCTTCTGAAATTATCTCTTTACTACATCTTGTGTTTCTTTCTTCAATATAATGAATTTTCTCAAAATAAACAAGCAAACTTTCCTTCGTGTACTTTTAACGAATATATTTCTCAACTGACTACTTTGTCTGATATTTTTATTTTTTTTTATTCTTTTTTTTTTCTCAAGAGTATGTGCTGTTATCTCTCATTAATGACGATTATACGTCTTGCAATAGTACTGGTAATAGATTTTAACACCTCCATAAACCTCAGGACAACAAAGCAGCACACGAAATTTGAAAATGATACACACACAAAAAATAGGCAGAATCAATTTTGTGTAATTCTTACATTTCAAGTACTTACCAATGTGTTTATCGACTTCAACTATCTTCTCTATTGTGCTGGGTTCCATAAGAGTGGATGTAATACGTTTCTCAACAGCTAAGACTACACCTTCGGCAGTGCTTATGCCAATAGCTGTTGAACCAAGTTTTATTGCCTCAATAGCATATTCAACCTAAAACAAGAAGAGTGTAGTTGATTCCAAGATGTAATTCTAGCAAATATTTTAAGTACTACTTATAAAAGTAATAATGAAAAAAACGTCAATAAATCAATAATCGTATGCTGTAATCTCTTCCACGAAAATTTCAATTTATCCTCCCCACTTTGTAGGACACTCGCAGTCGAATCAACTTCAAACATGTATTTTCTCCTCTTACAGTCTGCACACAACCTGTTGACCACTATTTTAACTCCACGAAAATCCTCCTGGTACTCTCATATGATTAGAGAGAATATTTTCACTGAACGAACATAAGCTCACCACTTATAATCCTTCTGGAATACTTGGAATTGTCAAGTTTATGTCGCTAAACTTTTCAAAGCCACACAGGCAATGCCACGACAAATCATCACAAAAAGAAGGATTTTTCAGCTTAACCATCTAAGATTTACATGAAATGCCGTAGGATGGTTAGCGACACACAGTAACGGACATATGTGAAAATACTAGCCCTCAGTGATACACGGAAGTAATACAACAGGGTTGCCAGCATGAGAAAAATCTTAAAAGAATATGGATACGTAAAAAAAAAAGAAAATCATAACGTCGCTTTTAATTGTGGTAGAAATTTCATCCTTGGCTTATTTTGAAGCTAAGGAAACAGTTTTGATAAACGTACTACTATAGAAGAATAATGCACTTTTTTATTTCAAGGTCATATGATATAACCTTTGACCTTGAATATAAAAAAGTGTACTTAGAAATAAAGTATATTATGTACTTAAATTCATTCTATCTTTAATGCACGTTTGATTTTGTGATGACTTTGGGAACAAGAGAAAGAAATATTCAGTATAGCACTTAAGTCATTCTTGCACTAAACATGCTCAGTGGGAAATTCTTAACATGACAAACACTCTTAATCACCGGTAGTTCCCACTATTGTGTGTTAAACTAGCAGTCCAAGGGACTGGTACAATTTCTGTGGACACATACCTCTATGAGTAGAAAGACTGTCACCGGACCCCATTTTGTCGGGACCGCAAAGACCCCATACAATGTTCGTTGGGACGCAGATTGGTCCAAGTTTCAACTGTCGGAGCTGAAGCACATATATTATTTTATTATTTGATATGTTTACAGTATGGCGGGAAATAAAGTTTACCGGAAGTTGGAAACACTGTACACTGTCGGTGATGTTAAGTAGATAAGTGCAGTGCAAATGTAACTTTCTCGCAGAGAATCCGTAAAGGGCCTGATTGTCCGTGAGTAGGCATTTGTTGCGAAGCATTATTTCCGCTCATACGGAAGTGGCTGAAATGGTGGACGATTAAATGGTGATGAGTGTGGAACTTGTTTAAGTTAGGGTACCACAAACCTCATCCCAAAGCGCACAGTGGTATTGCTAGTTTCAAAATTCCGTCAAACGAAGTTCAGTGCTGTGTCAACGCAAAAAGTGCTCGGGAAGAAAGCGGTCAGACACTAGGAAACTGTCTTAACGCACAATGATTTTAAAAAGACGGAGCCACTGCACACACCGCTAATGAATGCTTACAACTTCTGCAACATCACTCATCTAATCTCAACCCGCATGATATGTAGCTACGGAACATACTCAAGGAGTGTGTCTATCGCGATCTTCTGCTCGTAATCATGAACAACTCAAACTCAGTATAAAAAAAAAAAAAAAAAGAAAAGCGGCTCCAGCTTGCCATAAACAGAATCCAATGGCGAACATTTATTACTGCGAGCTTCGTAAGTATAGAGAGAGTGAGTTAGTAGAAAACAAATTAACGGGGATTCTGTTACTTCTGGGATAGGAAAGCTCCGGGATCAGGTCAAATAAAAAATGAGATCTTCAAAAATAATCAACAATTATGGACACCTTATTTAACTAACTTATTCAATGAATGCATCCAACAAGAAAAATTTCCGGAATCATGGAAAAAGGCCAACCTTATAGTATTCCTTAAAGGAGATAATAAGGATAAATTTAACCCGAATTTGTATAGACCGATATGCATGCTAAACACGATCAGCATGATATTTGAAAAAGTTATAGCTCAAAAAATCAATCAAAAAAGGAACGATCTGGCAAATTGTAAACTACAATATGGTTTCCGTCCGGGTAAATCGACAGAGGATGCTATCATGAATTTTGCAGCAAGAGTATATATACACTGAAAGAAGAAAATTGTAAATATGTTATTGTAATCTTCTTTGACACTATGGGGGCCTTCGACAATTTGTGGTGGCCCTCATTACTAGTGGAACTAAAAAAGCTAAATATTCATAAGAAATTATGAAAAGTTATTGAAAATTACTTTAAGGATAGGGCGAGGTGGAAACGGCGGACGGCGTCGTGGCGAAGACTCCTACTAGGGGCTGCCCTCAGGGATCGATGTTGGGGCCTGTCTTTTGGGACCTGGCCTTTCAGCCTTGCCTAGAGATGCTGAGCGGGATGCAGCAAGTTGAGAGGGTGGTGGGATATGCCGACGACCTGGCGGTCGTAATAAAGGGAAGTAGTCGTCTTGACCTGGAAACTAAAGCCAACGAAATTACAGGGAAAATGACATCGTGGTGTAGAGGAAACAAGTTAACAATATCTTCTGACAAGACAAAATATGTGCTATTTAAAGGCAGTTTAAATTACAACAGAGGACCAATAATTAAAGTTAATGGGAAGTCAATAAAAAGAGAAAGATACATCAAATACTTAGGCCTAACATTGGATGAAAAGCTAAATTTCAGACAACATACGACAACTGTCAAGAATAAAGCAGTCAAAATAACACATAAGTTAATTAATATTGCAGTAAATGACTTTCCCATTAAAACAATACGTATATACCACGATGTCATAATAAGAGCAACTGTGGGTTACGACACAAGTGTTTGGAGTCATCGACTCGATGATGTTAGACAAAAAATAACAATTGATCGACCGCAACGACAACTGCTTTTGCGTCTTGAACTACTTCATCTGAGGCTCTCCAGGGGCCTCATTAAATATCGACTTGCGTGAACGCAAGGAAAAGTTTGCAATTTGTTTGCGAGAAACGGTATTAAATGCCAACTTGCTTGACTTTGGCAGTGACGTCACGTTCAGCAAACTGGGATTTTAAAGACGAAAACTTGCGCCCACAAAACTCTGGTCGCAAATCAGTTACAGGCCGACTTGTATTGACTGGCTTCGATAAATATATTAGTATGAACCTAAAATTAACTGGTGAAAATATTATAAACGGAACGGAGTGCTATTTGGCATGATTAAATAATAATTCCAATGTCTTTCCCATTCACAGTAGAAGCAGGACACACTATTCAATTAGGATATGAACTCTAGTAAATACCTTATACATGTTAATGTTACGTCACTGGCTTTATTTATATATTAGGACTAATGTTTGTGAAGTAAGCACACGCATTTAATGAATTTAAATGAATTATTCAGGAGAACGTTCTTCTTTATTTTCTTCGGTAAGAATACGGACATTAAATACAAACGTGAAATTTTAATCTGCACGCAGTTTGAAAACACGTACCATGAAGAATGTATTTGTACTAATAGCGTACCGGTACACTGTGTGGGAATTGACTTTTTCAAACTATGTCATTATATGGCCTTTCATGTAAGTTCAGATAGCAACTGAAACAATTTGTGTGTATTTCAGGTCATTTAGAACCATATAGTATTGTTTGTGAACAAAATAAAAAATGAAATGCGAAACATTAACATGTATCAAGTACCTACAGAATTTCAGTGTATTCGCAGAGTATCTTCACGATTAGTAATTTACTATATTAGATACTTCCGTAATATGGCGTTCTGTATTATTAAAACGTTCTTACTTTCATTATTTCAAATGCGTAGAATGCGGAGTGTGATATAAAAGCAAGGGGTGATGCGCCCTTCTACATTGCGTCCTTGCACTCACACTGCCCATTGATTTTGCACCACATTCTGCATTCTACGAATCCGAAATGAGGAAGTCTCTGTGAAATATATTCGACGCCATAAAACGAGTACCTAATTGTAAGAATTATTTCGTGATTAACTCAGCAAGTTTTGTTACCCCTAGCAGTGAGTCATTTGAGTGATTCAAAGTATTGTCTTGTTATATATATATAAATATAAAACTAGCTCCTCTGATATACTGTCCGTGATTTTTGTAACAATTCCGGATCAGTTTGAGCTGACTTCATGGAGAGATTGAACTATTTAATCGGAATCGATTGACGATCGAGTTTTAAAACGATTAATCATATTGGGGTTTTGATCACTTGTAAGACCACTTAAATGAGTAGTTACGATAACTGATCCTACTTACGCAGTAGATTTAAGTTTAGGTTCAGTTCCGTTTCAAAATAGCAAACCGAATTTCTTCTATACACGGAATATAATGTGTTGTTATCTGAAATTCTAGCCTCTTATTGCTACATACATAGTGTTTCTGATATCATAATCTTTACCGTACAGGTACCGAAACGGTGTACAAATTAAAGCTAAACCGAGAAGAGAAAGGGGATATTGCTCATGTAGAGCGAGTATATAAATGCAAAGGTTGACTTTTTAACAGGAGAAAACGTAATTGCATGTAAGGGCAGCGGAACTTTCATGTTTGCGGTTGATAAAATTTAAATAGTTTTAATAACCTTTGGTTTAGTAGCTAGTATTCCTTCAGGAAGGAACTTTAGATACTCCTCTAGACCCCATAATGGCCTACGCTAACCTAACATGCTATATTAAGTTATAAACTGAGTAAATAATATATCTTTAGATAAGCTAAAACTACTCTAATGTAAATCACTTTACATATTCTTACCAATCGATTCAGTCTGAGGAGTATCAAACTAAATATCGATCACCGTCACATTTTCAATGGTTTTTAAAATGCTGTAAATCTGCATTATAATGCTACGTAAGAACATCTTTATTAAAACAGTAACATAATTCAGAAACATCATTAAAAACAGACGCCATTTTCCTTGTTTACACCACATGAGCGCGTTAGAAGTGTCTGATTGGCTGTCAGTCTGTATCGAAAGTTTGTAACGAAGCTGCCTATTGGCCAAAACATATATAATGCTTAGTTTACCATAAGAAGACGCAAATATCCCTTTGCGAAGCCGTAATAAGTACAATATTTAATTCCGTCGCCAAGCTCACGGCAAACGCGTAGCAACTTCTGGTCAATGAAATTGCATTGCGTTGCTTAAACAGATTTCGCAAATATTATATTTAATCAGGCCCCAGGTCGCACTGGCTGTCCCCCCTCCCCCCTCTCCATCTCCAAATTAAGAAATTAGGCGCTATGTAATGGCTAAAAAAGAAAGACCAAGATAAATTAATTAAAATTCTACATAGACCTGCAGAAAACGTTTCTGAAATCAATTCAATCATGGTCGAGGCATGGCAGAACCAATGGAAAGCAACCGATGAAGGAAGAAGATTATACTCTATTTTTTCGAGCATTGAGGAACGATTGGATATGCAGCTGGAAGTTACGAGAGGTTTAATGCAATACCTGACTGGCCACGGTCCCTTTCGACAGAAGCTGCACCAGATGAACATCGTAGAGGACAATATGTCATACTTGTGGGGTGGTGGCTACGCCCGAGCATATCGTTATGCGATGCCAAGAAACTGAGCATCTTGCTAGAGATGAGAGAGAACTCCTGGGTGAGACCCCCGTCACAGACGTTCTGAGAACTCCGGAACTGGTGGCGGCCCTGACGGGACTAACAGATAGAATTTCCAACTACTATAAAAGAAAGTCTATTAAGAAACAGAACTTAAATGTAAAGTGAAATAAACTAAAAATATTAACATAATTAGAATAATTGTGTCTGCTGGAACCCGGCAGAACTAGCGCCTTGAGGCGGAAAACGTCAGAAAGAGACATTCTAAGTGAGTGTGTGTGTGAATGGAAGAGGTGCTGATGGATAATTAATAATTGTGCAAAAGTGCTGATCTTCTGGAACCCGGAAACAAAGCGGCTAGATGGAATAAGTGGAATGAGTGAGAAGAGAGTGCGTGAGTTAAGTGAAATTTTGTGTAAAGTGTGGGATAATGGAAACGAGACTGCAGAAGGAGTAACCTGTGACAAGAAGAAGATGCAGTTAGTACGAGGAATGGGATGGCGAAAAAAACTTTGTGGATTTACCAACGCATCCACGCGCACCTAATCCTACGCTTTTTTTTATCTTATTACAGGAAGAAGAAGAAGAAGCCATAAGAAGCAGCAGCTCAAGTTATGTGTTGTCCTGTTTTGTCTTTGTCCTGTCCTTGTCCCCCTTTTTGACTCCTTAAATGTTATGTACTTTATGTTTCTTTGTTGTTTTTCTAAATAAATAGAATATAAGTAGAAAGGGTCCCCCCCCCATGCAAAAGGTCCATATATAATATTGAGGCCAGGAGAACATTCTGGACGCCTGGCAAAAGCCCGTCCCGCAACCCCAGAAGTCTCAGACTGATGGAACACAGGAGCTTTTTGGAATGCCGGAACTCTGACAATCCAAGAATCTCTAGGGACATGCCAGCCCCAAGGCAAGGAGAGCGAATATTTGCTCGTGATGCACGTCCCAGAAAGTGCACAACTTGTCTTGTGCAATGGATGCAAAGAGGCAGGCGTGGAATGCGGGTCCCTACATATATAAAATATAATAGGTCCACACGGTGTCCACTAATTTTGTGACTTGAAATTCAAGTTTTCTAGGTTTATCATGACTTTTCTTTTTTCAAATTCCCTGAGTTCTTAGTATAGTGGAACATGTACATAATACGCAAGGACATTTTCTTGTCCGCCCACTGCAAACATCTTGTAGATTATTGGTATTTCAAAAGTGAAAAAAAAAAAGGAAATCTTTGGAGGATTTTAACACATTGAAAAAAATCCGGTAAACAGTGGGAATCGAATCCACGACCTCCGCCTCGCCAAGTTAGTGCTTTTAACAACTGGAAACAGGTCCACCTCATAAATTTCCCTCGGTTTCCCTTATAAATTATAGCTTTTCCTGAGTTTTCCAGATTTATAAAATTCCCTGAGTATTCCAAGTTTTTCAGGGTGGATCTAAGTACAACAATGCAAAGTAGCAACATAAGGACAGAATCAGCTTTGTAGTAACTGAATGACAACATACGTAGCGTTAAGAGGAAAAGAATGCAAGAAGGAACATACTACTAAAAGAAAAGCATATTGCTTCGGAACGTGGGGCATCGGGACGGTACCGACAAAATTGGGACGGGTGGCAACCCTGATACTCACGAGTATATGTCCACAAAATTTGTATGAGTCGCTTGAATTACTGATTTACCACACCATCGGTACAGCAAGACTGGGTACTACAGGGCGAGTGAGAGATTTTCAGAACATGGGTTTACGTGCCATTCTGACTTATTTTTTCTTAACTTCTGTTCCCAAAATGAAACTTGCACCCAAGATAGATTGCATTTATGTATATAATTGCTTAAAAAATAATGAAGATACACTTTCTTAAACATTCAACATCAAGTAGTACATTATTTGACCCTAAAACGAAAAATGCAATCCAGCAGAGTATCGACTATCCGGATGATCGGTTAATCTGTAAAGTTCCGACTCGTAAATAAAAAAAAAAAAGAAAGAAAAAGAAAAGAAATGTTATTTTAAACTTCCGCTGTATTTTTACACTGTATATGATGGTTCAATCGTGATTTTCTTTACTCTGTTCAGTATGTTCGTACTGTATTTTCGTTTATCAATACAGTAAATCATCTTTTCAGTCCTTTAACACTACTGTTTCATTACCTTATAAACTATTAAAACCAAACATATTAGAGATCGCAAGATTAGATGGGTAAGTCGGTTTTATTATCACATTCAGCGCTATATTTTAAGTAATAATTGATTATCCGAAATATCGGTTTTCCGAACACCATTGTTTCCAATGAATCTGGATAATCGATGCTCTATTATATTTTTCTATAATAGTATTTTTTATGAAAACTATGTTCCTTTAGCTTCAAAACAAGACAAAGATAAACGTTCTACCACAATTACAAGCCAAGTTATATTTTTTCTGATTAACTTTGTACGCATATTCCTTAAATGTTTTCTCATGCTGGCAACTTTGCTGTATCAACACCGTGTATCACTGAGAGCTAATATTTCACATACGTGCATTACTGTATGTCATCTATCATACTATAAATTTTCGTGCAAATCTGGGAGTCGTAACTTGGATTGGAATGACCCACATACACAATGCCTACGTCTTTGCCACTCAAACAACGCCCAACTCCCGTGCATGCAGATACCCCACTACGAAAATCCGATTCCCAGAACCAGCCACCATCTGCACTATACAACCCTAATATAACGAATTCACGGGAAAATTCCACTGTCCCCTTCATTTTAAACCGACATTCTGGCCAAACGACAGATCTTCAACCGCTCTTGCTTCTAAACGATATCCCTTTCTTTGCCCCCGACTAAGATGGCGTCACTTTCGCGCCCGAAGTCTCTCTACTGCTTTCGTGCCTTTTGGTAAACTTCACTCCAATCTCGAACACAAGATCCAGGTCCTCTTCCCAGCAATCACCCCTTCGAAGTTACTTCTCTGTTGTAATAACAGCTAGCACAAACAGTGATCCTACAGTAAATTACCGAACAACTCAGCCCAATCCCGAAAAAACATAAAGCTGTTCTAACACTGCATGAGAACCCAGACATCATGGTTGTGGCAACTGATACAATGTCCACCACGTTCTTTTGGATAAAACTAACTACCTCCAGCATGCTTTATTGCCAATTATCCGACACCTACAAGTCCAGAGACTTAACCTCTACTCACGAACAAAACATCTCCGAATATATCTCCAAGAACGGTTCTTGTGAGAAATTCCTTAATAAAACACTTGAAGTCCACACGCTCCAGTACCTACTACCACAAATTAACAACTTACATTACGTACATGAATTAACTTCGACAAGTATGTCCTTGTGTATAGAGTACAGGGTTGGAATGTTTTAAAAAGATGTTTCAGTTGTGTTTAAAACATCTTAATTATATTTTTCTTATTTGGAAGATTATTATTTTTATGAGTGTGATGGCGCCGCAAGCCTACAGTCAGGTGGAGAAGTAAAATGCGTTATTTTGTTTGTTCTTTATTATTTGAATGCTAGAAGCAGCAAATATGGTATCAATAATATGAAACAAGAGGTTCCTATTTCAATTCTTCCTTTTTTATTTATTGGGAGAAACTGCCAGGAAAAGAAGCATGTATTTGCTTCTATGATTACATTGCTATATCTCTTTTTTATGTTTATGAGGAAAGGGGCAGTAGTAAGTAACTGTGCAGATATGATAATCATTTCTTATTCGGTGCTTGGAGTTTAAGTCAGGAATCCAGTGGAACCCCACGTGAACAATTCCCCCTGATCCATCGGGATATTTTTTTGCTCTTCTCATTCTTTAGTGTCTAAATAAAATTTATAGCGAAGTTCCCAAAAGAGAAAACAGGTTTTAGACCATAATGGCGATCAATTTTCGTCGAAAACGGATCAAGAGAATATTTTCCACAATTGTTTTCTATGAGCTTTAAACGTACACTCCCTGACCCCTTGTGATCAATTTTATATTATTCCTTATGATGTAAATAAAATTTAGAGCGATGTTCCCAGAACAGAAAACCTAACTTTAGACCAAAATGGCAGTAACTTCTGGTCATTTTTTTTCTTTTTCTAATTTTTTTAAGCACTTGAGTTGCAAGCAAATATTTAAATGCACTTGAACTTCAAAACAGGCAGTGTCTTCACCTAAAGAAATGGTAGTTATACAATAAAATTCCCACCAAATTGGGAGCCTGGGATTTTTTTTCTTTTTTTAAAGTAGATTTTGTGGAGTATCAAATGAAAGGATTTTTCGTACTCAACATAAATTTGAATTATATTCACAGAAAAAATTAAGGATTCCAAATTTAAATTGCGGCAATTTTCAATCGAAAATGGGTCAAAAACTATTTTCTTAAAGAAAAAGAGTTTTTTTTTTTTATATATATATTAAAAGAAATAAAACTTACCAAAAGTTCAAAAACCAGCTCTGCGTTACTTGTTTCTGGCGCAAAGAAATGGCAATTTGCGATAACGGCTCCTAAAAATTGGGAACCTGTTGGCCTGGAGAAGGGGTGGGAAAACTCAAGGCCTCAAAAATGAAGTTTATGAGTAGGTCATATGGAGTACCAAATAAGTAGATTTCCGACAGAATATGAATAATTTCATTAAAAAAAAAGATTTTCGGGAAATGTATAACTAAAATGAAACTGCTTAGAAAGAAAAACAGCCGCCATTTTTTTGTTTTTATTTTAGCAGTTTGATTTTAGTATAAATTTGGAATGCCCCAAATCCTTTTCTGAAAATATATATCATAATAGTATTCAGTTGGAAAAATCCTTTCATTTTATGCCCCATAATATGACACACTTAAGAAAATCTTCAGTTTTCAGAGCCCACTTTTGTGGCATCCAGGTCCCCAATTTTGGGAGAGGGTTATGATATAATTACCGTTTCTTTAGGCCAAAATAAGTTACGAAGCTCTTGTTTTCAAGTCAGAGTTTCAGTTTGTCTCAACGTGAAGAAGGTTTCCTTTATTTTTTTCCAAGAAAAAAAAAAAAGTCCAAGAAGGTCTTGACCAATTTTCAACGAAAATATGGATGCAATTTTGGTTTTTTAAGCAGTTTACTTTTAACTATAACTAAAATCCCTTTCTCAGGAAAATAACTATAACTGATATTCAGTCAAAAACAATCCTTTCAGTTGATACTTCATGCAACCTACTTTATAAGCTTTTTCTGTTCCCTATTTTCGGGCGTTCAGACTCAATTTTCGAGGCGTTAATCGTGTTATTATCATTTCTGTGGACTAAAGCAATAACACAGTGCCCATTTCGAAGTTTGAGGTAAAGTTTTAAATATTTCTCTCTAAACTCAAGTACTTCTTGTAAAAGAGAAGCAAAATAAAATTCGTCTTTGACAAATTTTCCACCAAAAATAGTCGCCATTTTCGTAAAAAGTAAATTTTACTTTTTGGGAACATTGCTATAAATTTGATTTATACCATAAGGAATAATATAAAATTTGTCCCAAAAGATCAGGCCGTGTACGTGGGGGTTCAATAAAATGTATTGAATTAAAAAAAAAAAACCTTGACCAATTTTTGGCCAAAAATGGACGACATTATGGTCTAAAACCAGTTTTCTTTCTTTCTTTTTTTTTTTTGAAGCATCGCTATAAATTGTATTTAGACCCTAAAGAAGAAGAAAAATTGGTTCTGATGGATCAGGGGGAGGCGGGGCGTGGGGGGTCCCTTACAATTTATGTCGGGTGGTAGAACTTATTAGGTACTTTGCTTCTTTGCTGTTCGTTTATACACTCAATATCAACAGGGTGCACAAGAAGAAAAAGGGATTTAATATGAACACACTTTATTAGTTAATCCTTCCGAAAATAAAAAATCGGTAAAAGCTAAATGCAGACTGTGTAAAAATGAAATAACAAGCCTTGTTGACAGAATGAGAAAACATTTCAAGAAGTGTAATTCAAATCCCGGCCAGGCCACTGGAGAATTTTACTTCAGTGTTCCCATGCCTGGCGCTATGAGTATACTCAGCTTCCTATCAAATTGAGTACCACAGTGTCCTTTGTATTCTTAGGCATTTTGGGAGCAAAAGGCAGCTGAGCGTGGGACTGACCACCCCACCTCAGTTCGTGCCATTGGTCGAGAATATGCGAGGAGTTATTTCCACATATCCCATGCGCCGTTCGCGGCGCGTGCGCATTGCACCGGGTATACCTTTACCTTTTTACCTTTTATATAATAAATAGCTTTGTCAATGAATTCTAATAAATAGCAAATTTCATCAGATTTGATAAAATAGACCCTACAATTTCTAGTAAGTGTTTATGAATAGACCAAAGCACAATAGAAACGTTATAGGGGCTACTGCAATGGGGTACTTATCATAACTGCTATCATTTTTTTATTATTATTATTATTAAGAAACTGTTTAAAAGGTTTTAAACACCTCTTTGCAGTCTATAAGAAAATGTTTTAAACATATGTTTTGTTTGTTTTTAATAAAAAATAGGTTTCTTTTCCAACCCTGATAGAGTTATAGACTAATGTTACACGAGACACAATTACATACCTATATCAACGAATACGTTAAAATCACACGCAAACACCATTAAAAATTAATGTACTACGAGTAACTAAGAGCATTTAGAAATATAACAGAAATTACCCCTGCGTGTAACTGTTAATTCTCAATGTTTCAAAAACTTGTGCTTCTAATTACCTTTACAGTACAGAAGATATATAATTGTTTTGTTTATAGAACTTACTTGAAATAATCTCCCTTCTGGGGAAAATGTGTTCACGCCTCGATCGTACTCTGACCGTGTGAGAAACATCTGAAAGAATGAAGATAAACTTTAACAGACAAATATAATGACATTTTATCTAAACAAGGACGATGAATATTATGAAAAAAAAAAAAAAAAAACGCAACTATTTAAATAATCCATTACTGTTCTCGTTGGCAACGGAGACATTTTCTCGCGAACATCTTCCTTCGGAAGGCATTTTCAGGTGAACAACTATTATTATATGAAAATGTGTTTTCTAAAATGAGTACAGCTATTTTAAAAGATAATATAATCGGACTTGGTCCATCACTATGAAGAGAATAGGGGAAGAGTCTTCTTTTTGAAAATTATATCTGTATTCTTTCCACTTTACTTACATTTACAAACACACGTACCCATACATTAACGCTTCCGGAGGAAGGTGAAAATTACTTAGTAAATCTCTCCATTACTAATGAGGACAGCATAGAATTATTTGAATAGGTTCACTTTGCTTAATGGATTACCTGATTTTTGAAAGAATATACAATTACATACTATCTTATAATTATGTTAAAAATTATCCGTAATGATTTAAGTATCTAGTGTAGTCGTATCAGCATGTGACCACTTGTCTAATGATGGGAATAGCCATTCCTGGATTCCATGATTCTGACAAAGCAGCAAGGCATACCCGAAGATGCTCTGGAAGTTACCCCGTGTTATACGTTTCTATTTAGACTGCAGCAGAGAACGAACTTCCTTGATTCTGCACACCAAACATGTCAATCCAAACGTTCCCACGAGTGCTCGATGGGATTTAGTGTGATTTCACCGGCCACGGAAATATAACACCAGTACTTTGAATGAATTGTGAACCATTGCAACGACATGAAAGGCAGATTTGCCATATTAGTCGACATCATCACCAAAAACGGAAGAATGCATGTTGTTCGGTAGTTATTGACGTTCATTGTGCCATTCAGTGATACCACCTCACCAGAAAAATTTGTTCCATACCCATGAGAATTGCCAACATCCTGTGTTTGACCTACACACGTATGTGTGTGTTGACTCTCGTTGATGTCACACCCTACTCGCTACAGCTCATCCATTTCATAAAGGAGAAATTTCAATTCGTTAAAAAAAAAGCTAGTTTTTCACTCTTCTACTGTCCAATAAGAGAATTAGTGTACGAATGTAAAGCGTGATTGGCGACATAGTTTCACCGTCTCCACCAAGTGTCTACTCTGAAAGCCTTCGTAACAGGCTCCATTATGATTTGTGACAAAGATATGTGCTCTGGTGTTCATTAGGGACCGCAATAACTGGACTGTTGATCGTCATTGTCCTTTATGAGTCGACGAATGCGATATTCTCTGAAATCAATATACCTTGCGGTCCCACACTTCTAACGTCTAACACTGCTAAGTATGTCAGCGTCCTTAGTTTACGCTCTCACTGCAGCAACTCAAGAGCACTAAACTGTTTCCGAGAATATCCAGTAGCATGTGATGCTGATGATGTTTTTTTTTTTGCAAGTTTGTCGAATAGCGACCTCTGCCCATCTTGATCGCGTTAGGCCGCTGATATATCGGTATGATCGACCGCGACATGAACCCTTAAGTCAGACTGAGTTCAGTTTGAATCCGAGTATGAATACATTAATCAAATACGATCGTGAATAGTTATGGAACAGGTGAAGAAGAGTCAACTAATATGTGCTACAACTTTTCTAAATAATAATCTAAATAATAATAATAAAAAAACATCTTTAGGTTGAACATCTTCATAGCTTTATAAGGTCTTCGACCACGGTCTGCCTTTGGTTCTTCACCCTTATGCTGTCCGCGAAAGGATATTGTAACTGAGCATTGGACTCGATTCACGGCAAAAGCAAGGTTCATTGATGTAAATCAAAGTGATTTAAATCAAAAATACTTGTTTCAAAAAAAGCAGAAATAAAGTGCAGTATTTTTAATCATTCTGTGATTTGAATCATAGTGAGCTTGAAGTTTACTTTAGTCCTTATGTGATGATAGGCAATTATGATGTAAACCAAAACCAAAGTGATCGACCTATAATTTTAACAAACTATCTGACTGGTTCATTTCCTATTACACGCGAAATTTTAGAACAGAACGTAGGAATCCAATTCACATCATAAGTTTACAATTTGTATTACAAATGTGTTCATTTCTGTAATACATATGAAAACACACTCAGGAAAAAACAGAAAATCCACTTTCTGTTTCGTAACATCACCTACTTTGTGTATTTGTATCAAATTATTTGATTTCTTCACATTTGCTCAAAAGCAATTATACTCAATGGAAGTATAAAGTTTAATTATGTGTATGCAGAAGGATGAAAATCCAAAGCTGTGTATCCAGTATTGATTTGATGCATTATATAGCGCTCGTTAAATTCAGTTTTATCTAAGGCCTTCAGGCAACTTTGGATTAAACCGACTGGATGATTCTGAGAAAACCCACGCGTACCGTTTTTGTTCATTACAGAGCCCACATGGCACCAGCCGGGATCGAATCGGGTACCCCGCGCACTGGAAGTGAACGCTCTACTACTGAGCGACCGCGTCTTCAAAATAGCTCTCGTACTTTACGGAATACTAGCTGATGTACCCGCCCGTTGGTGCAGGGTGAGTAAAATACGTTGGCAGCTACTGTCAATGCTACTACTACTACTTCAGCAAAGTTATATTCGACTAAACTTGGACTTAAATGTCATCGGGACCGTCACCAATCAGTTTAGCGACCCCGGAAACAATGGATTAGATACTAATCTCGGCCATTTTAGATATTCTATCTTTTAACCTTTTATCACCTTCCCTATACCGATAGAGGCTGAACTTGAACTTAAACGGTATCGGGAGTACCACTATTCATCTCAGCGACCCAGAGAACTATGGACTCCACACTAATTTCGGTCGTTCTCGGTTATTTTTACGTCACCTCCTTTCCATCCCAGCCCTAGGGGTGCTAGAGGTGTCTTACACGGCATCGTGAGTGTTTTTTGTTCATCTAAAGGAACCCGGAAACTATGATTAGAAACTAATGTAGATAGTTTTCGATTATTTTTAGATGTCACCCCTTCCCACCCCACCCCTAGGGGTACTAGGGATGTCTTACACAGCATCGGGAGTGGTTCATTTTCGATTACTTTTACATCCCACCCCTAGGGATGTCTTACAAAACATCGGGTGTGTCACTATTCATCTCAGTGACCCTGAAAACTAAGGATTCGACATCAATATTGGTCGTTTTAAGTGCCGCAAGTTATTTAAATAAAAAATTGCGAATTAAATTTTAAAAAATCAACATTTTTTTTTTAATCGTGATTTTTTTCAACCCTGAGAAAAACTAGCCAGAACGGCAATTATGAGGGCAGGAATGAAAAAAAAAACTATCAAGTTCTCTGACGATGAATTTCCTTGGTTTTGTAACTTCGAATGTGGGGCGGTAGTTTAAAGTGGCTATAAAGTTTATTTATAGTTTAAATCTATAGCAAGTAGCTATCATTGAAGTAAATTCCCTACAACAAGTAAAATTACTTCACGTGGACGGATACAGCCCGGGTCATAGCTTCCTCACTTGCTAACGTCACTATTATAACATATATTTTCGTTTCAGTCATTTCTTAATCAAATGTGCGAATCCCACAGGACCTGAAAACGACTAAAATGAGTTAAGAACTTAAAAGATAATAAATTGAATATTTCAGAAATAAAGAAAAGTTGGCAGTAATACATTAATCTACTGTTAAAAGAAAAAATGAGCACGAATGTCCATTTGTTTTCAACTTTCTTTCACTCATCGCTGTTTTCTTCTTATTTTTCGAAGTTGCCTAAAGGCAGCTTTTGAAAAGGTAGGTCCAGCCCGAAAAACCTTTAAAACCCAGTGTGTTTGTGTTTTAACTTTGATTTTTAAATTATCTCCTAGATGAGAGCACGTCATAGAAGTATATAATATTTAAAATTCCTAGAAGTGCATTTTGGATTGTTAGAATGTAGATCACGACTGTCATTATAACTCTAACCAGAATAATATAATTACCATCTATAATCTAGCACCACACTTTAGATTTGTGATACTGAAATACAAGGAGATATTCAAGCTCAGTCACTACTCCAATAGAAACTAGTAAATAACCTATTTCCAACAACTGATTTCGTAACCGACTAGAATTATTAGCTCTTATATTATAGATGCTCTTTAGTCTCTCTTTATCAACAAATCATTTTCAAATGAAATCATTATTGAAGGATCAGGTCTTTGTAATATCAAAACTATTAATGCCTGTAATACCAAATTTCGTGTGAAATTAATTACTAGAATCCTCAACTACTGAAGAACTTCAAAATAATGTAAATTTTCCAATAGATGCCATGTGTACAATCACTGATTACTTGCTATCCACAGAAGCACACAGCTAATTAGGAAATCAAAAAAGAACAAAGGATTTTTTAATTAAAATAAACAGCACTATGAATGAATATCTCATCTGCTGCGGTCTCATGAGTTGGTCTCCCGGCAGGCTAAGTGACAATTCACACCCTGCTTAGGCGGACCAGTGAGATCATCCCGAATAGGGATTTCCCTCGTTTTGCTCAGTTGCACCTGGTGAATTTATGGCAATGCCGAGACCTTCAATTATCGTGGTCCGCGGCTTGAAAATCCAGTGCACAGACCAAGTGCGGTCACCCCCCGCTGCAAGCCTGCCGACAACACAGAAGTGTCAGTTAGTAGAGCCTTTGCTACGCATTCGGGAGTTCTTGAGTTCGATACTAGCGGCACTTCATCCTGACTGAGGTTTTTAGGGGGGTTCTCAGTCACACAAGGCAAATGCCAGGATGGTATCTTCAACTTAGGCCCTGGTCAACTCTTTTTCCGTATCTTTTCTTTACTCTATAGATGCCTTGAGCTATTGATGCCTAAAGGCTATAAATTAAAATTTTGCAGTCGTGATATACAGTTATCGATTGATACTGATATCTGTACGCATCTTTACATTTACATGCATTCGCATTTGATTTTTCAAAAACGCAAAGAAAACTGAAAATCTTAATTAAACCCACCTGGGCCCATATGGGCTAGGGTTTCAAACTGCTTACAGGTCTTCAATAAAAGTCTATTAAATTCAATTCTAGTTTTAGTTTGGCGTGTGGAAATCTTGCAGTATTAATGGTGCCGGTAGTAGACATTGTCTGCGCTAACGAAGTAAAGCTATTCATTTTAACAATGAATACAGCGTTAAAAGAAACGTACCGTAATTGTTGCTATGATCCAACACGTTAGAGTTTTAAGATTTATGGATACTATGACAATACGGCCTTACGTCCATCTTGAAAAAAGAAAAAACACAGTTTTTCTTTATTTAAGATTTAATGTAAAAAAGGCAGTGCACTTCATGTCTAGTATGGAGATGAGGTTATTTGCGAGTGCTGCTGTGTTTAATTTGTATGGAAATATTTAACTGATTACTGACAAAATAAGAACTTAGAATATTGATTTTTTTTTTTTTTTTTTTTTTTTTTTTTTTTTACGCCTTGTTCTTTGCTTTATGTTGAGTAAATCGTTAACAGGAGAAGAAAAATGTGTTTGCAGTAGAAATTTATTTCCTAGTTATTACACTTTAATGCAAATATTTGTTAGCTTAATACTTGTATGGTAGAAAAAAATCAATCTTAAAATGGGCTAAACCATTTATGAATTTGTAAAATTCCGGGCCCCAGTTATGATGTAATCATAACGCTTACCATGCAAAATTATCATATCAAAGTTTTCGGATTTGTTTCGAGTCCATTCTCAAGCCTGCTCATGCCATGTGGGCTTTGTGGTGGACAAACACTGTGTGCGTGGGTTTTCTCTGGGTGCTCCCGTTTCCTCCCACTTTCTTCATTCCAAAAATTCATCACACCATCATCCATACGGCCTGCGCCACAGTTGCCTAAAGGCCTTAAAATAAATTCCATTCTCAAGCACAGACGTGTTCACGCGCATTTCCAAGAAAAAAGTCACTGCTCTGATTTGATTTAGGTAGCCTCTAGGTAAACCACAATTTTCCATTCCAATGCATAGCTAACCATTAGTTTATATGGCGCGTCATTGATACGCTTAAGAGAAAAAAGCACCGCCGATAAGTTTTAAACACATCTTCATGAATGAGAAAACTCTTATTATGACTGAATGAATCGAGAAGACAAAAAGTGGTAAAGCCTATGAGATGAGACAATAATACGTGTATGTCATATGAAATAACAGCACAACTGAAATTTAAGCCTGAGATCGAGTGTCGAAACTCGAAATATAGTCTTTTAGACAATATTTCGCGTGGCAGAATGAAATTGTTAAATTTATGTAAGAAATCAATTTAATGGATGAGATTACAAAGGAAAAGATACCACCTGACTCTATAGTTTCGAAAAAAAAAAAAAAAACCTTTCGCGGTTAAAATAATGAAACTAAATAAAATAAAAATCCTATACAGTGGCCATGCTTGCCCTAAACTTGCATAGAGCCCAAATTAACTTGCATTTACCTAATTTAACGAGCGTACGGTATACCTAACTGAACAACGAGTGTGTTTTAGCTGAGAAAGTACATCGTTGAACTCGGCTTCCATCATCTGCAGGGCTTGTGCCATCTTGCTTTATGAAAGCGACACATGTACGGACTAAAATCTTTATGGGTGGTATCTATGTGCATATAGATATAGCGGTAAGCTTGTTAGCCCTAGTCCTCCTCGCCCCCATTCTTGAGGGCGTACTTTTCAATTTTAGACTAATTTGGAGGCTGATTTACGGCGGAAAAATTGTTACAAATTTAGAACTCACGCAACTTTAAGCTCTCTATAATATGCACTAATGGGTGAAGTGAATAAAAAGAAGCAAACACTCGAAAATGTTTACTCGCGAGTAAAGTATTCTCTTGCGTAACAGATAAATAAAAATTTACTTTTACTCAAAGAGTATTTTCTTGTGTTAATTAAGAGTTTGCTTACAAGTTATTTTTATTCACTCTTATTTAAGAAATTGCTTCTTAAGTTCTGAGTATTTACTTACCACAGAAGCATTTACTTTCAAAGCACAAGTATTTACTCCTGATGGAAAGTATGCTCTCTTTTTCTTCACTGAGCCCTAAGTATTTACTTTTTTTTTTTTTAATCATATTGTATACGTGCACACTTTCACGAGCACTATATGAAAATATATTCAGCTTCGTTAATAACAACAACTTCATTCAAACAATCAACAAACAAGCAGAAACTTTTCACTCATGTTGACGTCTCACACCTTTTTTTTTTCTTTTTTTTTTTTATAAGTTAATTTTATACTTTAAAATTTCTTAATGATAGAACCTTTCATACGTACCACTGCAGTTTTTTTAACTAGCTTACAGTCATTTTAAACAACTAGCTTACAAAATAAATCTTAAATTGCTTTCCAGTACAAATGTACATACAATGTCAAACCATTTTTTTAATTTTTTTTTTTTTTTTTTGTTAATACGTTTATTTTATCCAACTGAACAATAAAAAAAAAAATAACAAAAATGTGCAGAGGCAAAATCAAAAGTAATATTATTTTCGTGCCACAATTTTCAGAGAGATTAACTGTTACATTTACTTAACAAATTCTCGGTCTTTTATCGATCTGACAACCATGCGCACAGCCTTATCTACTAAAGAGATGTAAACGACCTGGTTGTTAACAGGGCCTGTCACCGAAGCTCCCGTAGGGAGTTCTTATTTGAACATAGTGTACTGAGGTGATGTACCGCCTCACAATGAAACCCTATATTGAACATTATTTCATTATGAGCATTGTTTGATTCGGAAATGACTCAATATTCCTTGTACAGTCATAACCAAAGGCAGAACAACAATTTTATAAGTTTCAAGCCAACATTATCATAACAGGATAAATAAAGAACCTTATAACTGTACATAAAAATGGGCCTGAAATGAAAATCCTAACTCTCCTTCATGTATAGTGCTTAGACCAATATAGAATGGAGCCTCACGATCTCATCACCTAACTTTTGAGCTTCAAATTGCACTTGCGTGCGAATATAAACCTTATATTCGGCCATTGTAAGCCATTCTCTTTCCTGTAATAAAAAAAAATAAAGTTGTGGCGATTAACCAATTACGAAATTTACGACGTCCCTTGTCACCGTAAAGGTGACTCGGTTTATAAATGTAGCGCATGTATTCCTCATAATCCAGTACCACAAAGTGTGAAACCAGCCCAATAAGGTTCCGAATGCCAAATTAAGATGATGGCAACGTGTTAATAGGTGTAATAGGTCTTCCTTGTGCCCACAGGTGTGACACCTATCATGGGAACTAATGTTTAAGGTATATAATTTACTTCTATACGGAATTATTTGATGGATCAACAAAAAACATACATTATAAAGATGTGGCCAGGCCATTACCTCAGATAAGTTCCTCCAAACGTTAATATCATGCACCGAGTGTTTGCAAATCCTATCCGGATGCAGATTTTGGATATGTGTTAGCAAGTATCCCTGGTAAAAATTGCTTTACCGGCTGAAGGACATTAAAGTTGGGGTCGACAAAACAATAGGCCAAAGAAAGTAGCACGTCTACTTGGTCTGCAACAGTGCGTCTCCAAGGACTAATGTGTACCGGCAACGGTTTGAAACTCAATCGAAAAATATCCAACAACCAGAGCAACAAAAATGTATCTTCGGGTTCCATGATAGCTCGTGTTAATCGGTGAATTCTTAAGGTCCATGACTGCCATTCCAAATTTACTAATTTTATCCCTCCATGATCCACGGGGAGAAACATGATTTCGCGAAGAATACGTAAAGTATAACCTCTCCAAAGAAAATAGCCACTCTGTTTTAGGATTCGTGCTAATATACCTTTGGGAAAAGCAAACATTTGTAGCAAGTATGCTGCCATGCTGTAGACATAAGTGTTTAAAAAGCGTCCACGAGCCGCGATAGTGCGAAAGGCGTCTTTAAATTAAATCATTCTCCCGGTCATGGCGTTAGCAATGGAGGTCGCGTTATTCTGAATTATTGATGCTAAGTTAGGTTCCCACACAATCCCCCAATATATTGATCTGTGGCACTAACAAAATGGTGGCGTTGTACACAAAATTATGGTTCGCGCTTAAGGCCATGAGTTTGGTTTTGTGGAAATTCAAGGATAAACCGATCACCTGCTGAACCCCTGTTATTACATTAGATACTCTTTGTAATTCGTCGGAGGACCGTACAATAAAAGAACAATCATCCACGTATGCGAAGAGTTGGCACTTAGAACCTCTGAAGGTGATCCCGGATAACTGCTCTTGAAGTGTGTACAATAATGGAGCCAGGGCGAGCGAAAACAAGATTGGGGAGACCGTGCAACCTTGAGATCCCCACATTGGACCTTAAATCCCGGGGCTATACTTTGATTTATGAATAACCTCAACGATCTACGTGCTAATATCGACACAAGAATGGTGACCAAATTAACGGGAAATCCTGTCCCCAATAAAACCTGTTGTAAATAGTCGTGTTTTATACTGTCGAAAGCCTGAGCAAAATCTGTGCTCAAAAGCGCTATATTACTCTCTTTCGTGATGTGAGTATACCGAATGACTTCTTGGAGTGACATCAGAAGCTCATGGATTGGTCTTGTCTCTCGAATCCCATGTTGCGCGGGATGTAACACTTTAGGCACACTTTGCTGAGGCGATTAAAAATGCATTTCATTAATAACTTATGGTCAGAGTTAAATAAAGAGATGAGACGCAAATCACTGATTTTAACAGGATGCTTACCTGAAGATGTGGGGCCGTCCCGTTTGTTTAATAGAACTCCGTAGGCCTCGAACATCTGTTCCGATAACATATTCCCCTTCCATAAGTCATTGAAAGCCCGAACAAGATAAGGTATCACTAGGTCTTTGAAAGTGAGATACCATTGGGTGGAAACCCCATCCGGACCCGCCGCCGACCGATGGTTCATTTATTAAAGCCTCCTGTTCCGTGAAGGGACTTCCCGATCCCTGGAATTCGAGTTCCCATACTATGACCTTAAGAATTCATTATATTCTGATGTGGCGGACCTTGGCCCTGGTTCAGGGCTCGTAAATTTATTTTTAACTTCCTGAAGAATTGCCCGCGAAACGCCTTTGTCACTAGTGGCCTGTCCTGTTTCCGTTTGAAAATTGTCTATAAATGATTGAGGGAGGACCTTCAGAGTAATATTGAATAAGTCCACCGAAGGTTGTTCTTGAATACCTAACTGCTGCATATTTTTAATTAAGTAGGAGGTGTGGTGCCGATTAGTTGTTTTGTTTTAAGAATGCGTGAAAACGTCGTATATCCTCTATGTGGTTCTCACTGCGACTGTGGGCGGTTATTGCCTCATTTAGTAAGCGGTAGTAATAAGCTATTTGTTGGCGTTCAATTCGTTTTTGTCGTTTAACATAGTCTTTGGACACATAACTTACACTTTTTTTGAGCTTCATCCATTGGTTAGACGCCGTTGTATTGAAATGCATAAGACGCGCGCACCTGGTCAACACAAGCATTCACCTTTACGCGGTAATCGTCCTTGTGTAGACATTCTAGAGGGATCTTCCATTTGTACGATTTTTGAAAAAAATTCGCGGCCGGAAGAGTTAATTTTGTCACCACCATCGAATGATCTGATAAAGCATGTTTCTTATGTGTGATATTAAGGCATTTAGGTAACACGGCTGGTGAAGCTAAAATCACGTCAATTCTACTAGCTCCTCCTCCCGAATAACAATAAGTGGGGCTAAATTTCCCCGGATGATAATGAGGCCATAAGTCCTTCAAATTCCACACGCGGAGAAACGCTCTATAGCTCTCACTAACCGAATGTTGGGAAGTACTATCGCCCGGTGATGAGGTCGTGTGTACATCTCCCAATATAAGAAATTGCTTAGGCATTGATTCATGTAACCAGAATGAAAATTTGTCAGCAAATAAATTATCTCGCTGTTTTCGCATAGCACTACCACTCTGCGCGTAAACCCCCAATATTGTAAAATCAAAAAGGGTTGCTGAGATAAGTCTGCCATTAGGATGTAACCAAATATTGGTTAAAGGTACATCTTTTCTCCACGCTATACCTACACCTCGAGGTTCACTTGGGGAAAAATTATTGACAAAATTATAGTCATTCAAAGTTAGGGGGTTATTGGTGGTTTCCGTCAAAATGACGACATCAACCCCTTCCCATAATAGAAAAGATTCGATAGTTCGAACCTTGTGACTGGCGAACATCGAGGCCAGGTTATATGTTGCTATACCATATGTTTGGTGTTGGAACTTAGTTGACATATTACACCACTCCCCAAATGGAGGAAGGATGAATCCTAGACACACTACTATACATATTACGCGAAGTCTAAGTGCCCTAACAAAAGGATGCACTTGTTTCGACGCAAGACAAACTCCCCCACTCCACATTTTGAAAAGTTAACCAAACTTTGTTTCCGCTGAAAAACGCTGTCACTGAAAATACTATATCTTGACGTTTCGGAACCGAGGAGAAAGTTATTCGTCTTCTTACGAGTAACTGCACTTTCTTCTTTTTTTCCGCAGAGGAAGTTTTACGAGGCGAAAGACGTTTGGGACCTCGATGAGGACTTCCGTGCTGTGGAACCGAAAACGGTGTCGGATCACTCTTATGGGTAGGCCACTGCGATAGACCTGACTCAGATTCTCGTAATAGTACTGATGGAGACACTGAACCTTCAACTTCAATGGTGGCCCCCACTTCGACCGCAATTTCTTCAACCGTAAAGGGAATTTCCTCAACGATATTACCAGACTCTGTGTCTAACTGTGCTGCATTGTCAGCATTCCCCGATATCCCTGGGGTATTCTCCTGTATTAATTCGGCTCGATCAACGACAGGGATCTCGAGACCTTGTGCACCTGCTTGTTCCAAAATGTGTCCTTGTTCACTAGAAGTTGGATCACTTACCTGAGCAGAATCGGGTTACCTGGAGAACTTTCACTCTGTAGGAACTGTAACGAACCTGGAATCGAAACAATGGGTGTATCCAAACTTGGCCGTCTGGTGCGAACTCCAACCACCGGAAACTCCCACGTGGCGAATAATGGCTTCAAATTGTCTTCTTTTCTGAGATTAATAGGCCGGTGTACATTGCGAGTTGATGACTTCGGCAAACTTTCCTGCAGACACGCTACGCCTGGATGCGCATTTTTTCCCACACTGATGGCACACGTTCGAAAGTTCTTGTGTGAAAAAAATTGCACCGGGTATCTACCAATACTAGAATAAACCAGTAATGCAACCGGATTCCGACGAATGTGCACAATCCGGCGTCCGTTATAACAGTCATCGTAAATGTGATTATCTGAAAATTTTGGTCAGTCCAATTTCACTACAGAACCATATTTTAACATGTGATTGCCACTACTAGTTCATCAGGAATGTTGGGGCAATGAAGCAATGGTGATTTGTGTCACATCTTCATAGACTTTACTGATCGGTAAAGTATAGCGAACGTTGTTAAATTCAAATACTACCTGTCCTTTTGTTTGCTCGAGAATACGGTTGATTGTAATTTCAGAGTCACATTGGATGTATATTAATTTGTAATACGCATGTGGTTCAATTTGTGTAACTTCACTAGGCGCTAAGTGTAGTGCTTGAGCGATATTTTTGTGAATATCAATAGTAGAAGGTCTCCCCACTATTGATGAAAAACAATCTTGATCGTTAAAGTCCGATAGAATTGATCCATAGATATATGTCTGTTATAACTATAGCACAAACTGAGGATCAATTAGACTTGATCCCCCTCTAACTCACGATACGATGGGACACTCGCTGGGTACAACCTGCAGCTAACACACCACATCGTGGAATGGTATTTACTCGTTTTCCTCCATTTCACCCAATGAAACGAATCTCAAATTGTAGGCAGGAGTTAAAGAGGTTTTAGTATTCCCTGTTTTTTTTTTTATATATTTTAAAAATACTGGTCAAATAACACTAATCTATGAAATTTTGGGTTAACTATAGTAGTGACGCACCAATTTTTAGAAATTTACAGGAGGAATTGAGATAATTGTGTGATGTTTGAGAGTGTTAGGAAGGTAAATATTGATATTGGGTAACATTTGAAGTGAATAATGATATAGTTTTAGTGTGTTTTGAAGATGTTTTATGACGCACTGCATGTTGTGGCGGAAGGAAATATTTTGCGTAGTTACAGTTGTTGTCATGTGGAAGGCGGTAAGGCAGTGTTGAAATGGCGTGTCTTTGTGATGATTATGACATTTCTTGCGTTATTGTTATTGAATCGTATGGAAATGACGAGGGAAAGTGCATTTTGAAGGTTATTTAGCAGAGTATTTATGTAACGAAAGGAAAAGGCCCTGAAACAATTGTACATGACTTTCTAATGAAAATTGGGAGAGTTAACACGCCTGTGTGCTGAAGGTAAGTGTGAATATGTGTCAAAATATATTTTGTAAAGATACATGACCGCACCTAGCTTTACCTAACCTCCACGTTCATATGTTCAGTAATTTAAGATAATTTACGAAAAAGGACAATAAGGAATTATTAATAATAAATGTAAACACACAAAAATACATTTTGTAATGATACATAACCGCACCTAACCTCCACGTTAATATGGTCACTAATCTAAGATAATCTACAAAAAAAAGTGCAAGAAAACAATTGCGTAAACCGCTCGCCTCCCATGAACATGTAATGTGTGTTTTTTAAGTGATTTTGGTTTTGTTTTAGTGATTTTAAAATTGGTGCGTCACTACTATAGAAATGCCAAATTTTAAGTTAAGCGACTTCGGTAATACTTATAAATGTATATAAAATTAGAATTCTGAAGTTATCTTAGTTGAGAATTCATGTTGCCTGAGCCTCAGTTACCCGAAGACCATAAACAAAATTTAAATTGTTTCCCATAGTTTTCGCTTAGCATTAGTCCTTGCCTGCGTAATATTCGCGTACCAGTAGTTTAGTATTACATTCAGTATGAAGTTAGGTTACCAAATCAAAAGCGGTTAAGTTCTGTTTCCGTTAGCCAACCCATATAAAATTTGAGAAAATACAAATATTTCCAACGGGTGGAAGAGTTTAAACCCAAAATATATGAAGGTTCGACTATTTAGCTTCATTCGCGTTGGGAGCGAACACATCGTATTAAACATCATGTGCATAACACATAATTAAAAAAAATATCATAATAATAACCTAACCTACATTTAACAAACAGTCTTTGCTTGCTATTGCTTACTTGAAATTATGTCCATGATTTTTGTAGCAAAATAAAAGGGGTTAACTATAGTAGTGACGCACCAATTTTTTAGAAATTTACAGGATGAATTGATATAATTGTGTGATGTTTGTGAGTAATTGGGAGCAAAATAGTAATGTGGATAACATTATAAGTGAATAATAATATTGTTGTGGTGTGTTTTAAAGATGTTTTAGAACGCACTGCATGTTGTGGCGGAAGGAACTATTTTGCGTAGAGTTACATTTGTTGTCATGTGGAAGGCTGTAAGGCAGTGTTGAAATGGCGCGTCTTTGTTATGGTTATGACATTTCTTGCGTTAGTGTTATTGAATGGTATAGAAATGTCATGGGAAAGTACATTTTTAAGGTTATGTAGCGGAGTATTTATGTAAGGAAACAATTGTACACGACTTTCTAATGGAAATTAGAAGAGTTAACACACCTGTGTGCTGAAGGTAAATGTGAATATGTGTCAGAATATATTTTGCAAAGATACATGACCGCACCTAACCTCCACGTTCATATGATCAGTAATTTAAGGTAATTTACGAAAAATGAAAAGAAAGAATTATGAGTAATAGATGTGAACATATAAAAATATATTTTGTAAAGATACATGACCGCACTTAACCTTACCTAACCTCCACGTTCGTATGGTCACTAATTTAAGGTAATCTACGAAAGTGCAAGAAAACAATTACGTAAACCGCTCGCCTCCCATGAACACGTAATGTGTGTGTTTTAAGTGATTTTGGATTTGTTTTGGTGAATTTAAAATTGGTGCGTCACTACTACAGTAATGCCAATAAAAGTGTCCTTTATAACACGATGTGACTTAATCACTTACCAGTATTCCTCCGCATGCCATCGCGCTTATATCTGTTGATCAACTAGAGCGCGTATTTAAGAAACACTAAAGACACATGGCTTTTCGTAACACTTTTTGGATTGCTGACTGCCGCTACGCGTTTATAGAAGTGCCTGTGTAAATTATTAGCAACGGCATGAGTAGTACGGCAAAATATGGAGTATTGGCTAGCTAACCTGAACAACACAAGTGTAAATTTGCCGCAGCACATCTAAGATGAATAAACAGAAATTATGGACTTAGGCAGTATAGCTGACGTAGAAATAGGAAGCATAAGATGTAAGTGCATGTACCGGTACTACATAAATACGTCGAGGGCAAACTGTATTGTTAACGCTCAATATATGGTGAAGAGAAAGCTAGCAAAACAGTTCGAACTCTGTAATAAAATAGTACAACAAGTGAACAGACAGTGCAGAAAACTGTGGAAAAATATAGTAGCAAATAAGTCATCGTTAATGATAAAACAGGGACAGTTCGAATAGAACAATGGCAGGGATTAGAGTGACTATGGTGCAGTTTGTGGTAACCATCCTACACAAGTGCAGAACGATTTGTGTATGTGAGTACAGTATGAGTAGAAATTGCATTCTTTACAAAAGCAGTACGTTTATTTTACTAGATGTGACAAACTACCTTTCCTACCTGTAATTAATAACGAAGTGTCGACCAGTTACCGTGATCCTTCAACAAATGAAGATACATGTTACGTGCATCACTAATTCGAAAGAATGTAAAACTACATGTAGTACTGGGAATAAAAGAACAGAAAAGTTAGGACGCACAGTCACAATTTCAATCTATGAAGAAATTTAGCAGTATAATGCCAACATTACTTGTAAATACACTTTCATCGGAACTTCATTACCAATCATCGATGTACTATTACCAACATTTATAACACAAAATTACATAATATAATAGCAAAACCAAGTGCTATTACCTTCTCTTCCCCTTTAATAAAATACTACAAATATAAGCGTGTTCAACTCAATTACTTTTGCCGGTAAGGTTCCTGTCAAGTGTTAAAAAAACTGTCAATACGGCCAGTCACTCTTTAGCCAGTGTTGCCACAGTTTTAGTCTGCTTTTTCCCTTCTTAAGATTTAACATTTCCCTTTGCCAGAATCATTCTCCCCATCTATGTGATTGTGAGAGTATCTTACTTCCTGTAAGTAATAACATTATTATCTTCATCCACTCATTAAAATCCTGATAAATACTTCAGCAACCTAAAAATCAACATGAACTAGCTCTTCACATACTGTACAAAAACCAAATAGGGTATGAAAATATAGACCAATGAAACCTTTTCTGGCAGTGTTCGAGTAACCGAAGATCCCCTGATGCTTGAGGAGTTCATGACCGGTTGCTGATTCCAAATATCATCTCAATAAGGGAAGAAATTTTTGCATTTCTACTCAAAGAGGTAGTAGGTGAAAACTTACAAGCAACTACTAATTGAAGAATCCCTTGAATGAATGAATGTATAATCAATCGATCATTCTAGTCTCCGGTAATGTGTCGGTTGTGATTGATTAGGTGGTTGTATCGTTTTCACGTCCTGAGCGAGCTAGTGAACCAGTAAGCACCTGACCTACAGTTTTTAACAAAATTCGGTCGAAACCCTGGCGAGTGTTGAAAACATGAGTCACACCGATGTCATGGAACAACTTTTTATGCTAATACTTTCCATCCTAGAATATTGCCATTTTTATCCCACCAAAGATTGTCAATGGGATAGACAGTTGACTATCCTGACTGAGGTTTTCCTTGATTTCTCTCAGTATCACCAGGCGAATGCTGGGATGTCATTTTAAAAAGGTCCTGATTGCTATCTTCTACATTCCCTTCCCTGAGTCAAGGATGCCTTAGAGTCATAATTCAATTCAATTATCTCACGATAGTATCCAACGATTTGAAGTTGTCCGACGGACATTAACGCATGCGATCAAATGAAGTCCTGTACATAGTGCTGAAGTTGGGAAAATATTTTAGGTGGAACGGCACAATTATAAACATATAAATTGATTTGAAAAATAGACGTTTTTACTTAGTTTTACAATAGCAAAAAATATAACAAATTGTAGCTTTCTACACGAACGATGTAATTTAAAAACATCATAACAATGGCTAAAATACGCGTAACCAATAGAAAAGTAAATACTGAAGAATAGTTGCTAGTGGTGGATTACTACTTTTTCTTAGTAGTTAATATAAATTGTCACAACAAAAATTCAAGATCATGATGCTACTAACAGTTCAGATTAAATTTGTTGTCAAATTATATTTTGAAAACACTTTTGAGATTACTGCGTTTGCACCTTTGTGAATTTGTGCCGGTACTTTCGACGATAGAGTTTAAGAATGTTGGAACTGCGTTACTGTCCGCCTTTAGCACTGCCTATACAACAAAATAAGTAGAGCCGAATTTTTATAGGTAAAATTTTTGAAGTTTGTAGCATTAACTTTTAAAGATTTCCCATTTTCCGCAAGAAAATATGACGATTTTAGCAGTTTGTAGCATTAACTTCAAAACAAAAATCAGAATAGGTTTGTAACAAAAATACCAATGAAAAAGTTTATCCGAGTAAAAATCTTACTTTTATACATTAAACTACTTGTTTGCTTTATAATTTTATATACACTCAGCTGGTGCATTCTGAACAGATTTAAAAAGAGCTAATAACAAGTAACATAACGTTTCATTCGTTAATGAAAAAATAATTATAGAATCAAAACACACTGCACAACCTACCTCTGAGCCGCGACTTCATATCTTTAGCTTTTGGATGAAAAGTGGAAACTCAAAAATATGTATATATTTTCCATCTTTATTGTTAATTTTTAGCAAAATTTGTACATTTTCTCATTTTATCGCTAGTATGGATGAATTTCGCTATTCGCGGAAATTATCTTCACATTCTCGCCCCTTTACCATGTAATTCGTACAGATACAAAAATGCCTGTATATAGTTTGTATTTCGCGCTTATCGTTAATGCGTCAAAATTTCGGCTCTAAAAATGTCTTCGTGATCATCGTTGAATTTCCCTGTAATTCAGGGATTTTAAGCTAAAATGTCCCTTTCCTTCAAACCATGACTCTTTAAATTTCCAGTGTCGAAGGAAATATTCCCGCATGCGGCAACACTGTTTTCCATCGGCTGCACATTCGGGACAGGTATTGGACAGCGAACGAACCGTTTTAGTAAAGCGATTCGGGCCAGGAAATCCTTACCTGGGAGACTGCATAATATTGGAATGCTAAAGATTAAAAGAATAGAATGTGTCTAACTCGAGAGCAACGACAATTTTCTGTCGTTGCTTTAAGTTATTAACCTCGAATTTAATTTGCAAGAGCAACGACGGGACGGGACGGCACAGAACTTTTGCATAAAGAGAACTTTTTTTAGTAAACAGTAATTATTTTCGTATGCCCAGCGCTTACCAGGGCCTGTGCCCCCCAGCGGCTAACGCCGTCCAGCTCCCTTCGGACGCACCCTCATCCCCTTACACACCTCGCTATCGTTCGGTGTGCATCCTGTCATGGTGGGTATATACATCCTAGATTTTTGTGGCCTCTTTTAAAATTATAAATCACAACTTTTATTAAATTTCCTTTTGTGTATTTACATAAAAAACGATAAAACTAATTTTCTTTTTTAAAAAATGAAAAGGTCGGCGCCAAGATTTGAACCGGGACCTTTCAATCAGCTTCCCGACGCCTTATCCACAAGACCAAACTGCAGCTACCCGGTTGAGGGCTTGTCGTTGTTACTTCTAGTTCAAGCTACGCGAGAGTTGGCTATATTCGTCGTTGCTCTTGCAAATTAACCTTCGATGTTAATAACTTAAAGCAACGACGGACAACTGTTGTTGCTCTAGACACAACCGAAATAATAATCTAACTTGTAACTAACCTGTTTCCGTGGAGAGCGTAAATGTCGAAAATGCGTCGAAAGAGAAAAGTTACGTAACACGAGTACTGTCATTTTAATTACCTAATGGTTACTCTAAGTCTACAGTTTTATCGACATTTTCAAAGTTATTCGAGTCAGTCATGGCAAAACGACGTAGCAAATTTTTAAAAATTCACAACATTATCTCGATTTCTCAGCACGATTTTCAGAAGAATAAAAGTATTGATTCTGCTGTGTTCAAATTTCTTACGATCATCCTGAAATCACTTGACAATAACAATTTTGTCAGTGGATTATTCATTGATCTGACAAAGGCATTCATTGTCAAAATTGATCATAATATTATGCTCAATAAATCGTTTAAATATGACATACGAGTTGTAGCAAACCATCCTACTTAACAAATCGATGCCAAACTGTCCAAATTACAAAAAAGAAATCAAGTCAATCTAAAAAAAATATAAGAGTCCCCCAGGGCTCTATTTTAGGACCTGTTCTATTCATAATTTTCACAAATGATCTGATAAAGGCATTAAAACCCACAACATGCATGTTATATTATAGTGATGATAGTTATTGCTGAAAAAGATCCCAATTTAGTATAGGTCCAGGCAGAAAATGTAATAAACAAAATAGTCACTTGGTTGAACGTAAATAATCTTCTCCTAAATACAGATAATACATGAACTTTCGTATCCCCGGAAATAATCCGTCCTTCCCTTTGCTAAACGTGAATCGTAGACAAATTCAATATTCTAAAACAACAAAGTTAATAGGTGTTCACATTGATCATGATCTATTTTGGGAAACCCATGTCAAAACACTAAATAGAAAAATGGCCAGTTTACGTTTTACATTCTTTAGGTTACGAGATACTCTTTCAAGAAATCGTTTGTTGTCGCTATACTACGCAAAAGTTCAGTCGCTTCTCAGTTTTGGAATTGTCTTTTTAGGATCAACCGCATGCATTCAGACAATTTTTTGGATACAAAAGAAAATACTAAGAATAATATTAAAATTAAATAAAAGAACATCATGTAAACAAATATTTAGAACACATTTTTTTTAATTCTTCCAAGTCTATATATTTATAAATTCATAGTTTGCAACACAAAACAAACATATGTTTATTCAGACAAAATATATTCACGCATATAATACATGACGATTAAACGACATTTACGTAGTATAATAAAATTACTCCAAATATATATATAAAAAAATATTTAAATTGTACGAGACTCTATAATAAGTTACCGTCACATTATAAAGGAGCAAATATTACTACTCAAAACAAAGTTCGCACTCTGTTACTTACTAAATCATATTATTCTCGAGTTTGTAAATGACAATGATATATAAATGTGATAATGGAATAATGTTATAACTTAAATGATGATATTTGTTTAACGGGGTCGTCTACTTCTCTCAGAGCTAGAAAGTTTACTGTTGGTGCCTATGGACTCTACCGACAATGAAAATTGATACCGAATATCTTCATTTTCTAAGGAACTGGATATCTTTAATAGAAAAGAAAAGTTTTTGAGCATTCTTCAGAAGTTTATGAACTGGTTGAAATACTTAGAACGTACATTTGTTTCCTAGTTTTTCAGAAATAGATTATTAAAAATTAAATAAAATTAGGTAACCATAAAATTATTTTGCTTTCTCTAAATTACAATATGACTAACTTTGCAACCAATTATGCTAGAAAGATCAACTGTTTTTTTGTTGTATTCCTTGTGAACAAACGATTCTAATAATTTTAATTGCAAACATATCCGATACACCAATAAAAAAAATAGTATTTTTATATAGCTATTCTAGTCCACCTCTAATAGGTTTGATGAGGGTAAGCCACGCCCCACTCTAGGCCTGGCAGTGGAAGGGGTGGGAAGTTGGAGAAGTGAATATCTGAATAAGTATGTGTGTACCGCTTGAATGAAACAGGTTCTCGACCGGTTTCCTGCAAAAAATGGCTAATTCTGTAGAGTTTGTGTTCTTCCTCAATGGTTCTATACTAAGAGGGTGGACGTGGTGAGTGGAGGAAGATTGCATCCCCCCGCCTCTGCTGCCCCATTGAAGTTATTATTCTAGCATAATGCAATATATTATTTCGACTTTCCTGACCGTGTATTGTCTCCACTCATTCTATACCTCTTCTGTATTTTTTGTACTATTTATCACATAAAGCAGATTTGTGTAGTACTGTAACAAAAACATTACTTACAGCTGTAAAATATAATTTCTAATCTTACAGCAAACTTGCGTTTGCTGCATATATCATAGTTCAGTAGTAGCTATTTATCCCAGAGCAATTATTAACAAGTATAATATTTACATTGCACGGTGAATACTAACGAGCAAACTTCCCAAACAGCTAATTCAATCATCATTCGGAAAAACGTTATAGTCTACTCCAGGGGGTCTCCAACCTTTTTTGGCAGCTGGCCAAATTGATTAATCAGGAAGAGAGCGAGGGCCGCATTATAAAGGATCAACTCAATAGTAATATAGAAATTTTCATTTAGTAATTATATTGCAAATTGTATTAGTAACAACAAATATAATACAAAATCGTGTGTACCCCAAGTAGCAAATTCTTGTTGGACCATTGAAAATCTGATTGTACGTTTTAACGTTAGATTAACGTTTTTCAGTACTGTTCGACCTACGTACTATTTGGTCGTTGGCCGCTAGCCTTATCATTAGCGATAACGTTGGCCCTAAAAGCGAAGTTCAACGTAGAGCAAACTATATGGTAATTCCAAAGTACATGTGCCCCAATGTTAGCCCAAATTATTTTTCAGTTGTATGCACTCAAAATAGTACCAAGTTACATACTGAGGAAATTTACTATTTTAGGAAACCGAATTATGCATATTTTTACAGTAGTTTTAGAAAAAAATTGGACCTTGATTACATTATGCTTTCAATCAATGACATGTTTTACTCTCTCGTCTTTATTTATAATCGAAAATTTTTCCACGTATCTGTGGATGGAGTCGAACCTGCAACGTTGTGATTTATTATCCGCTGCTTTAGCTACTACACTACGGAGCAACACTTTAATCCTAATAATACGTCAATTATGCACTTCATCAATTCACACAGGGTGACCTAAGACCCAACGCTAGATAATTTTATTCTCTGTACTTGCTCGCTGAATGAGTTAAAATAGAAGAGTTAATTTTCTATTATCATTTCTACACAAACTAATACATAGTAAAATTCACTCAGAAAAATTATTACCCGAAATAAGGTTGCAGGTAACGCAAAGAGTTACTCGACTACGTAATGCAGTCTTTCCCCTTCCGCCCCAAAGGAACTAAATATTAATTACATTTTTCCAACGCCTGTTTAATTTCTCTCCTAATAATAACCATATGGCAAAGTTATGATAGATGATTTTTTTTTGGAATTCGAAGACATAATTTAGAATGTTTGTCTATCTCCCTATCAGCTGGCTATCAGATGTAATTTAGATCAACCATTTTCTCTGCATAATTGTCTTGCAGGGAAGGAATAGTTAAAACACTTCCTCGGAAGAGAAACAAACAAACAAACAAAAAATCATTAGCTAGAGTGAAAGATTTTACTCACTTAAAAATAGTATTTTCCATCCACTGAAATCAAACGTAGAATATAACCTAACAATTCCTAGCCTAATAACGTAAAATATTAAGTAATGGTTTTTATTATAAACAAAACCAAAACACCCCCGTATAAATTCGAATTATAACGTATTTTTTAAACAAATTCAAAGTGATAGGAACAAATGGAAATTACTAAGCGAATGCCGTGGCCTGCCAGTTTTAGTCAGTCATAGATTTTCCCACCAGTGTCCATTACTAATCCAACGGTGTATGGCTTATCTCTGTCGAACTTGTGGCTACTGAGATCTATTAGGGTCACAAATGGAGAATACTAAGCGATTCAAAAGGACCTGCTAGTTTTAGAGTCACATTCATAGTTTTCCTTACCATTGTAGACCATGACGAATCCAGCTGTGTATAAATCATCTCTGTCAGACTTATAGTTACTAAGATCTAGGAGGGGCACAAATGGAGAATACAAAGCGACTGGAAAGGACCTGCCAGTTTTAGGGTGAAAGTTATAGGTTATTCCAGGGTTTCAGGCTGTGTGACATGCAATAGTACTTCTGTTTACATGCCTCCTCTATTCACAGTTTTTTCAAGAATAAAAAGGCAGAACTTCTGTATAGGTTCATCTGCTGCGGCTACAACCGCTATTAGGCACATTAGTATTGATAAACACAGACAGTGATGTTCGTTAATGAGAGTAAAAGTAACGTTAGGACATTTTTGATACAAATCAGATAAAGATAGTTTTCAATTAAATTTAAACTAAACTCAGGCCTGAGATTGTACATCATTTCTTGCCCTGGCCCTGGCATACAGTTCTTGCCCTGGCCCTGGCATACAGTTCTTACCCTGGCCCAAACATACAGTTCTTGCCCTGGCCCAAACATACAGCTCTTGCCCTGGCCCAGTTGGGAAAAATATAATCACAATAAGCCCAGGCCCAACAAGAACACGAGAAGTTCTGGCAATTTATGGCCCGAGTCCATGCAGACCTCTAATATACAAGTCTAGTATTCTTATTAAATTGATTAATGATCAAAACATGATTCATCAAAACCATTATTATTTACATTTTTAAAACATTGAAAAGTGACAAGAGACAAGAAAAAATAATGAGTAAATACTTCATTTTCTCTTGCGTTCAAGAATTTATTTATGGACTTTAGGCATCTAAGGTTCAGGCCGGGATAGGGAAAGCACAACGATGTGCAAAGTAGGGATGTCAACGACTTGCTCCACTCGAGTCGAGTCGGCGCTCAGTATCTACTCGAGTGAAGTCGAGTCAGTGGTCACAGCTGCTCAAGTCGAGTCGAGTCGGTAGTCACTTTGTGCTCGAGTCGAGTCGAGTCGGTACTCAGTACCTACTCGAGTCAAGTCGAGTCAGTGGTCACAACTGCTCGAGTCGAGTCGAGTCGGTGCTCACTTTGTGCTCGAGTCGAGTCGAGTCGGCGCTCAGTAGCTGAACGAGTCGGTACTCAGAACTGCTCGAGTCGAGTCGAGTCGGAGCCCACTATATGCTCGAGTCGAGCCGAGTCGGCGCTCACTATGTGCTCGAGTCGAGTCGAGTCGCTGTTCAGAGAGACTTACACTGTGACTCGGTTAACTTGAACGTTAGACTCGCCGCTAGAGCGGAGCGGATTGACATAACAGTCAGAAAAGGAGTCAGTGGACGATGTCATAGTAATGCAAAGTTATCTTACCTCATAATTTATACACAGCCATCTCGGTTTTCCACTTGTTCAGTTATTAGAGAAAACTTAGAACAACAAATTATGTTGCCAAGACGGTCAATAATCTAACTTCACGTCGACTATCATGCTTTCTACTATCATTGTTTCTAAAGTTAGTAGGAAAGAAAACACAAATAGTGAAACTAAATTAACATAAACAAGTAATACAAAACTTTTAAAGACATTCTTTTCTTTATCTATTCGTACTAAAAAGGAAAAAAAAATAGTTCTGTTTATGCATGCCTAAAAAGAAAAGCATGAGCGCTCTCTCATATACTGTCGCTTCATAAATTCTTGAAATGACTCGCCCCATTCTTTTCCTTTTAGTCATGCATAAACAATTTTTTTCTTCTTAGTACGAATTGATTAAGAAAAGAATGTATTTAAAAAGAATTGTTTAGTTATTTCAATGCCGACTCGCTCGATTCGAGTCGAGTCGCTGCTCAGTACCTACTCGAGTCGAGTCAGTGGTCACAACTGCTCGAGTCGAGTCGAGTCGGCGCTCACTATTTGCTCGAGTCGGCGCTCATGTAGCTGCTCGAGTCGAGTCGAGTCGGTACTCAGAACTGCTCGAGTCGAATCGAGTCTGTACTTAGAACTGCTCGAGTCGTTGCTCAAAGAGACTCACGCTGCGACTCGGTTACAATGAGTAGAGCTCGAGCGACGACTCAACTCGAGCGTTAGACGCCGCTCGAGCCGAGCGGATTGATATTCCTAATGCGCAAAGGCAGAGACCCTAGCCTTACAGAAGGTACCATCCCGGCATTCGCCTGTTGAGACTGAGGAAAACCTCAGTCAGGATGGCCGGCCGGAGCAGGGTTCGTACGCTCGACATACCCAATGCCGCTTGATTGGCAGACACGCTACCCCTAAATTTTTCTTGTGTTGTGACAGTTATGTTTGTTAATGTTAAGATAAGGAATCCAATTATTTTTCATTATTTTTTCTTACTTCTTGATTAAATTCAAAATATTTTACCGAATTTTTTAAGAAATTATAAATTCATTTTGATCTGGGCCGGGCCAAGACTCAAAAGCTTTTGTTGCTCTAAAAGTGATTCAAAATGTCGCGCTTATTGCAAAGGGAGCAAAATCAACCCCAGTTTCTATTTAAAATTTTGAAGTTGCCTCCCGTAGATGTATTCCCGGGACGCCACTGCTTTCAGCAACATCATCATGTGATTCTGCACATGCACTTTGATATGTACATTTTTTTTATTGCAAAGCTCTACCATATGTGCAATAGGAGCCGAAGCCCTGGTACGAAGGTTGAGAACTACCCCGTATACAGGATGTATTAAAGGCTAATGTAACGTTGTCCACATAAGATAGACTTAAATGTGAGCTGAGTTATACAGACTTTTACAATAGCCTAGTCGTAAAAATAGGCCAGTAATAATTTAATTTAATGTTTTTCGGAGGACGCATTACTTTCTGATGTTTTTTTTTTCAACGCATAAAGGGTTGTTATGTATGGAAGCTACTAAGTATAGCTAATAGGGCCATTTGTCTCTCCCTGGCTTTGTACTCTTATTCTTAAAAAGAGTAATTACCTATTTCCAACGACTGTTTAATTTATTTCCTAATAATAACCATGGCAAAGTTATGGTAGATGATTTTTTTTAATTCGGAGACATAATTTTGAATGTTTGTCTATCTGCCTATCAGATAGCTATCCGAAGTAATTTGGATCAATCATTCTCTTTGCATAATTGTCTTGTAGGGAAGGAGTAGTGAAAGATTTTACTAAATTAAAAATAGTTGTATTTTCCATCCACTGAAGTCAAAATTACATTGTAATCTAACCACATGTAATCTAATACATTGAATATTGATAAACACAGGCAGTAAGATGTTCGTTAGTGAGAGTAAAAGTAACGTTAGGATATATTTTTTATATATAAATCAGATAAAGAGAGTTTTCATATAACTTTAAACTAAATTAGATTTTTTTTTCATTAAACCACACAATAGACCTTGCAACTCTTCCAAATATCACCCCGTTCCAAATATGATGTTGCTATACTGTTACAAAATTCTCATATCTCACCTTCACTACATACAATTTTTCAGGTATGTGCTGGTTTCTAAAACAGCATGTTTACATTCGCGTCGGCACCTGTTGTAGAAGCTGAATAAAGAAGGGATTTGTGTAGTCCCCTCCCTCCTTTTTCCCTCGGACTGAAAGCGAAGACAGGGGCGGGGCGCGGCTGGCTTACTCTCATCAAACCTTTGACGGGTGGACTGGAATAGCTATGTAAAAATACTATTTTTTTTATTGGTGTATCAGATATGATTGCAATTAAAATTATTAGAATCGTTTCTTCACAAGGTATAAAACAAAAAAAGTTGGTCTTTCTAGCGTAAGTTGTTGCAAAGTTAGACATATTGTAATTTGGAGAAAAAATAATAATTTTATTTATTTTTTAATAATTTATTTCTGAAAAACTAGGAGACAAATGTACGTTCTAAGCATTTCAACGCGTGCATATACTTCTTATAATACTCCAAAACGTTTCTTTTCTATTAAAGATATCCAGTTCCTTAGGAAATGAAGATATTCGGTAGCAATTTTCTGTCCATAAGCACCAACAGTAAACTTTCTAGCTCTGGGAGAAGTAGAAGACCGTCTTAACGTTCACTTATGGTGTGCTTTGTTTTACTATGAGGGCGTTCGAAATCACCACCTTTTCCTTCAAAAGCACTGTTTCGTTCGTCGCCGCCATATTGAAGGTCGTTCGAAACCTAAAATAAGGGTCACGAAGGTCCTTTTATAGCACCTTTCATAAAGGTGCCTTTCCGGAATTTCGGCCATTTAGTTTACCCAGAAAACCCAACGAGACATGGCAGAAGGTATGTTATCGCCTGTTTCACCAAAATAACCCTAGATAAAAATGTTACCATCCGAAGTACTGTTGGATAGTAAATATTGGATAGTGCTTTAATGAAATAAAATAAATTGTATACATATTTTTTTTTGTCCAGCGGTGAAATTATTATGTTTATTTATGTTCTTTTTGTTGAGGCTATGAGAGTGTTGATATAAACTAGGATTTGATACCCTATTATAGACATTATAAAGTTAATAATTAAGATTGGGGTAGTAATAGTTATGTTCTTGAAACCCAAAGAATTTGGCGGTATTTTAATCTATTCAGAGGAACCTGTTCCGTGATCGATAGTCCACGTTGTAATCTTACTTATTATTGTTTGCAGTTTGTATACCGCCGACATTGGGGAAATTTGAAGATGATATTCATTATTTTTATTGAATGTAAAATCAGGTCAAGGTGCAGCTAATTAATAAGTGGAGATGGGTTACAATAATTTGTTTATGACGAATTTTTATTGAAATATAAAATGAAGTTGGATTTGAATGTAATTTTGAGTTATATTACTTTATTGAATTAGGCTCTAAAATATGCACAAATCGCCCGTCGCTCTCATTTTTAGGTGAGATAAGTCGTAACATAGTAGGCGTATTGGAAAATGTGCTTAGAATGGTCAAAGTTGAGCTTGTTAGTTTAGCTACTCGTTTACACCGAGAAGGTTTCTGTGCGATTCGGATTACTTTGAAGATTGGGTAGGTTATTACTGATGTGGTTTGAGTTATTTATTTTTGTTAAGTGAAATAATATAAGGATTATATTAGTTTGGTAGTTTTTATTGATTAAATTGTTTTGCATAATAGTGTATGGGTACTGTGTAGGAATATGGTTTAAATATATGAAAGTTATTTTTGTTAAAGACAGTTTATGAAACTGTACCTTTTGTATCAGGGAATATATAAGTTTTAAATAATATTAATTTGTCCCGAAGCAAATTAAGAGCTAAAATAAGTATGAGAAGTGTTGGCTGCAAACTGTTTTTTAATATTATTTTAGTAATGAAAAGTTAGTCGGTTTTTGAGATATCTGGTTGGGTAGGAATTGCATTTAATGTAGTAGTCATATATGTAACATATAACTTTTAATTATTTATTTTTTGGCTAATTAAAATCAGGGATATTTGCTCTTGATTGAGTATTGTTTACAACCTCGTAATGAGTCACTTTATTATTGTGGGCTTAGAGATAGCTATCAATTATGATTTTATTATAATTTATTTAATGATTTTATAATATTTTATTATTTTGGTTTGGATTAATTATTACTACTCTATTATTATTAATTTTTTGGGTAAGAAATTATGATATTATTAGTATATATTTTAGGTTGAGTGAGAGGAGCTCGGCAAATAGATTTCTCGCCTGTTTCTAAAAAACATGGCCTTTTGATAAAAATATAAGGTCTTGTCTGCTCAATGAATATTTGTTTTGAATGGCCGTTGTATTTTGACCGTGCAAAGGTAGCGTAATAATTAGTCTTTGAATTGTTGGCTTGTATGAATGGCTGGACGAGGAAGTGACTGTCTTTTTTTTTTTTTAATATAATGGAATTTTACCTTTGAGTGAAAAGGCTTAAATGATTAGAAAGGACGATAAGACCCTATAGATCTCTATACATAGGTTAGTGAGTTGGTGTTTAATTTTTGTGCTTAAAATTATGTATTGAGCTGGGGCGGTTGGAAAGTTATAAACTTTTTCGTGGATTATTTCATTTATTAATGTTCTTTATTTGATCCATTTTTTGTGATTATAAGATTAAGTTACTTTAGGAATAACAGCGTAATCTCTCTTGAGAGTTCTTATCAACGGGGGGGGGGGGGTGGGGGGGTGCGACCTTGATGTTGGAATAAGATTTACTTAGGTGTAGGTGCTTAAGGCAAAGGTCTGTTCGACCTTTAAATTCTTACATGATCTGAGTTCATATCGGCATGAGTCAGATCGGTTTCTATCCTTCTATTAATTTAAATATTTTAGTACGAAAGGACCAGGTATTTGTAATATTTTATTTATATTAAGTTAAAATAATAACTATTTTGGCAGATAAGTGCATTAGATTTAGGATCTAAGAATGAGGGAATTCTTCATGTAGTAGTGTATATTAATTTTTTGTTGGGGCTTTTTTCTTATATTGTTTTAATTATTGGAGTTTTAATTGAGGTTGCTTTTTTAACTTTGCTTGAGCGTAGGGTATTAGGTTATAATCAAATTCGCAGGGGTCCCAATAAGGTGGGGTTTTGTGGGGTTCTTCAACCATTTGCTGACGCTATTAAGATTTTTACTAAGGAACAGAGATTTCCTATTATGTCTAATTATTATCCTTATTATCTGGCTCCTGTTTTTAGTTTAATGCTGTCTTTGTTGGTTTGAATATGTGTTCCTCTTGTTAGATTAATTGATACTTTTTCTTTAGGTCTTTTATTTTTTTGTGTTGTACTAGTATGGGTGTCTAAAGTGTTATGAGTGCTGGTTGGTCTTTTAATTCTAACTATGCTTTGCTCGGAGGTTTGCGGGCTGTGACGCAAACTATTTCTTATGAGGTGAGTCTCGCTTTAATTTTATTATCTTTTGTTTTTTTAAGAGGTAGTTATAATCTTTTTGACTTTGCTCTTTATTAAGGAGATATATTATATGATTTTTGTTTATTAGTTTTCCACTGTCGTTGGCTTGGTTGGCTTCTTGCTTAGCTGAAACAAATTGTACTCCATTTGATTTTGCTGAGGAGGGATTCCGAACTTGTTTCTGGCTTTAATGTTGAATATAGTGCGGAGGGGGGGTTGCTCTTATTTTTATGTCAGAATATTCTAGAATTTTGTTTATGGGGGTTTTGTTTACTATTATTCTTTTAGGTTGCGATGTTTTTTCTTATGTGTTTTTTATTAAGGTAGTTTTTATTTATTTTATTTATATTTGAGTTCGTGGAACTTTATCTTGGTATCGTTATGATAAGTTAATATACCTTTTTTGAAGGAGATTTCTTCTTTTGTCATTAAATTATTTAGTATTTTTTTAGTGGGTTTAGGATTTTATTAATGTCTTTTTTAATTTAAATGTATTTTATTTAGAATATATAAAATCCTTAGAGTTTCTTTTACTCTGTGTTATGTTTTCAAAACATAGGCTTTATTCTCGGCCAAAGGATTAATTTTTAGTTAGAAAGTAATCTCATATTATTGAGAGTTGAGGTATAATTAGGAAATATATAAAGTAAGTTACGGTTAATACTAGTCCCGTTAAAATGTAAGGATCTTCTACTAGTCGGGCTCCAATTCAAGTTAGTAGAATAATAACTGAAACTATAATTCCAAAGGTAATTTGGTTGATGGAGTAGAATTGAAGTCCTCGTATTTTTCTTTTATGATATCAGGGTGATATCAGGATTATTAAAATTAAAATATATATTACAAGGGCGATGACCCCTCCTAACTTGTTAGGAATTGACCTTAAAATGGCGTAGGCAAATAAGAAATATCATTCTGGTTGAATGTGAGTTGGGGTAACTAGTGGATTTGCTGGAATAAAATTTTCTGAGTCACCTAATATATAAGGATTTCATAAGGATAAAAAAGTTAATAAAAATATTATTATTAAGAATCCAATAAAGTCTTTTGAGGAGTAAAATGGGTGAAATGGGATTTTATCAATGTTGCTATTAATCCCTAAGGGATTATTAGATACTGTTTGATGGAGGAATATTAAGTGAATTATTGATAGAGCAATAACAATAAATGGTAAGATGAAGTGGAATGCAAAGAATCGAGTTAAGGTGGCATTATCTACGGCCAATCCTCCTCAAATTCATTGTACTAGCGTTGTGCCTAGATAAGGGATGGCAGATAAAAGGTTTGTAATTACCTCAGAAGGATATTTGTCCTCAGGGGAGAACATAGCATACGAATGCAGTTGCTATTACTGTTAAAAGAATAATTACTCCAATTCTTCATGTATGAAGATATAAGTAGGATCCATAGTATATGCCCCGCCCTACCTGTATGTATAGGCAGATAAAGATTGGGGATGCTCCGTTCGCATGGAGGGTTCGTAGAAGTCACCCAAAATTTACATCTCGACAAATGTGCATAACTCTATCAAACGCAAGTTCGATTCTGGAGGTGTAGTGTATAGCTAAAAATAGGCCTGTAATAATTTGAATGATTAGGCAAAGGCCTAGAAGTGATCCAAAATTTCATCAATAGGAAATATTGACTGGGTCTGGTAGGTCAATTAGCCGTTGTTGGCAATTTTGATTAATGGATGTTGTTTTCGTATGGGTATTGACATAAGGTTTATTGGGGCGCAGGGGACCTTGTAAGTTTGTTACTTTTACCACTGCGATTAGAGTAATGAATAGGTATGTTGCTAAAGTTAGTGTAATGGATGCTATTGATTTACTGTATTTTTTCTTAAGGGAAATTCTTGTTGTTCGATGGACGTTTGTAGTACATCTTAAGGAAGGTAGGGGCTTGCAATTAGAAGGGGGTCTAATGTTATAATTAAGATGATTGTAACAGTGATAATTGGTGGAAAAATATTGTTTTAATATTGAGATGGAATATTTCATTTGAGGGTAGTTTAGTTACATAGGTAAATAGTATTAATACCCCGCCTAGAAAGATTAGGAAAAGTATATAAGAGAATCAGGGGGACTCTGAAACAGTATTGATCGTTAATGATGTAATAGTTGTATTAATTATTAGGGTGAGTCATATTGATAACGGGTGGGTTAGTCGAGTGAAAAGGAAAGTTAATAGAGTTAGAATTAGTAATAAGATTACTGTTAATTTCATATCAAGAGATAGTTTATTTAAAATGTTAGTTTTGGGGACTGAGGATGAATACTGTAATATTTTCTCTTGATGCTTTTAGGGTAAAATTAACCCATTTATGATTTACAAGACCATTATTTTTATTAAACTATGAAATCTTATGTCAATATTAGTCTATTTTATTTGTTCTGTTTTATTATTTATTTTAAGTGTGTGATGTTTTGTTGCTCAACGAAAGCATTTATTAATAGTTCTTCTTAGTTCAGAAATAATTGTTTTGAGTATATTTTTAATACGTTTTTAGGATTGAAGGAATTTTATAATGAAATTTCTTTTAGCCTTTTGTTTTTGATTTTTCGTGTTTGTGAGGGTATTTTGGGTCTATCTATTTTGGTTGCTATCGTTCGTAGTCATGATAATGATTATTTGGGGTCTCTTTTTGTGTGGAGATGTTAAAATATTTATTGTTTATGATGTTTTAAATCTCGTTAGGATTTATAGGTAAAATATGATGAGTTGTTCAAAATTTTTTGTTTCTTGCTTTTTTTGTTAATTTTTAGTGATTGTGTTATGGCGTAGCCCTGGTTTTGGGGGTATAACTTTTGATTCGCTAATTTGTCTTATTCTTTAGTTTTGTTGAGTGTATGAATTGTTATTTTGATAATTATGGCTAGAGAAAAGGCCTTGTTTTCTTCTTTTAATAATGTTAGTTTTATTGGGTTAGTTTTAGTGTTGCTTTTTTTTACTTTTTCTGAGTTTTATTTCTTCTAATCTTTTCATATTTTATTTGTTTTTGAGGGGTCTTTAATTCCTACTTTGTTTTTAATTTTGGGTGGGGTATCAACCTGAACGAATGCAGGCGGGCTTTATTTACTGTTATATACTTTATTGGCTTCTTTGCCCCTACTTGTTGGTATTATTTATTTAGAGGGGATTCGTGGTAGTCTTATTTTTTATAACCTGTGGTTCGTTAATTTTAATATTTGTTTATTGGATTGTTTATGATATTGCGCAATACTTTTAACTTTTTTAGTTAAAATGCCTATATTTTTGGTTCACCTATGGTTACCTAGGTCGCATATAGAGGCTCCTGATAGTGGCTCTATAGTTCTTGCTGGGGTTCTTCTAAAATTGGGAGGGTATGGTTTGTTGCGTGTTTCTCCCTATTTAGAGGTGATTGTTATTAGGTTAAATCTATTGTGGTTTGGAGTTAGAGTTGTTGGAATTTGGGTTGTTAGCTTAGTTTGTTTACATCAGGTGGATGTTAAGTCTTTAATTGCTTATTCTTCTGTTGATCATATGGGGTTGGTGTTGATGGGTATTATAACTATGGGCATCTGAGGGTTTAAGGGGGCTTTAATTTTAATGGTTGGCCATGGGCTATGTTCTTCTGGTTTATTCTGTTCGGCTAATGTTTTTCATGATCGTTTATGTAGTCGAAGCTTACTTATCAATAAGGGCATATATGTTTTATACCTAGTATGACGTTTTAGTGATTTTTACTTAGTATTGCTAATATGGCTGCTCCTCCTAGTTTAAATTTATTAGGAAAAATTAGTTTATTAAATTGATTTATTGGGTGATCTCTTTTAAGTATAGCGGGAGTGGGTTTAATATCATTTTTTAGAGCTGCTTATGTCTTATATCTATATTATTACACCCAATTTCATTCTTTTTGTTGGGCCAAGTTTTATATGTTTTTAAATTTAGTTGATTGATGTTATCTATGTAGTTTAGTAAATTTTTTGACTTGTGGCGCTAAAGAAGGTTTAGTAGTGACTCCTGGCTTGTGATATGGGCCTATCTTATTTGTGTTATTTCTTTTGCATTTCTTTTTATATTTAGTTTGTCTATTTTTATTTGGGGGTATTAATTTAATAACTTTTGATATTAGTTTGTTTATTGAATTAGAAGTTACACTGGTTAGCATTTTGAAAAAAGTTTCGGTTGTTTACAAACTAATAGGTGATTTTAAATGATTTTCCGGTGCTGATTACAGAAATGACATCCATTTATGCCTATTAAGCAAGTTTTTCACAATCCGCAATCTTTATTTCGAACACTACCACAATTTCAATCTACGTATATTGTACGTATATAATTGCGAAACACACGAATAAATTTGTTAACTAATTGCACTTAACTGCGCTGTTCAAGTTAAATGAGAAGCCACTTACTCCTTTTTAAATGCACGCCTATTTGTTTTCCTACAACGTCTGTCGTAACTGGCACGATCCCTCTTTATCATACACCAGTAGTCTCCAAACACTGTGATATTCCATCTGCTTTGGTATCTGTTCTCCATTTCAGAAATATCTTTGTAAAATCTTTCCCCTTTCTCCTCGCTGACCTTACCAAGATTGTCGGGGGAAAAAATCGAGATGAGAGTGAAGAAAATGTATCTTGAGGTTCATATTACACCCAATTGCATGTAAATGGGTCAACAATATCTTTTACAATTGTTACAAGTGTTTCTTGTTTCCGAGAAAGTTATTTACAACATTTTTAAAACTTACCCATGCGTTCTTTTCCAATTCAGTCTTTGAATTTTCAAATCTTTCACCTACTATTAACTTTCTAATTTGTGGCCCTGTAAAATTACCTTCCGAAACTTTTACCATACTCTGTAATGGGAAAGTTTTAGCTATGTACTGAAAACATTGCCCATTCTTGTCCACAGCCTTCACAAATTTTTAATAAGTCCCAGTTTCAGATGGAGGGATGGAAGTAACACTTTATTGCAATCAATAAGTGGATTGTGCATTACACTTTATTATCTGCAGACAAATCACATCGCTGAGGCCACTCTCTCACATTCCAGTGCTTGTTTCTGGCTCTACTATCCCATTCACATAAAATGCATGGGTATTCATCCCGGCTTCGTTCCTGTTAGAAGACCAATGACTATCAAGTTACCGTCAACAGACTAACAGTGTTCTTCGTATTTTAACTTTGAAAGTATTCATTTGAAGGTATTGTACGTTTCTTTGCATGTAACAGAGTATGCTACAGAAAGTAATCCAAGTTGGTTTCCATTATGTAGAAGAACTTTTAGACTGGATTTTGAAGCATCTATAAAGTCTAAAATCGGATGAGATATAAGAAGCACCCAATGAATCCACAACAGCTGAACACTAACCCGTCCTCTTCAGTGAAATGCGGAAGAAATTCTCTCTCTCGGAATGTATGCCATGAGTAATGTGTCCCACTGGCCAAAAGGTGTTTCAAACGAAGTCTACAACCAAGAACATCTGCACTCTCCTTTGGTAGATTTAAATCTCGAACAAGATCATTAAGTTCTGATTGTGTTAACAGCTGCGAAACAGTGCTAGGATAGTTGCTATCGTCTTTGCATGGAACATCTGCTTTACTACTACTAGATGATGAAAAATCATCCATAGAAACTGGTAGGTTGGAGATCGGTAGATTTTCACCATGAGCAAATGGCCGAATTGCTGAAGCTATGTTATCCGGATACAGTATGTTGTTCTTGTTTTCTGCATCATATCATTTAAGATTTATTGCACAGAAATAACAGTCATCACAATGGTTTCGAAGCTCCCTCCATTCCATAGGTAATCCGAACTGCATTCCTTTCTTCTTAAAGTTGTTCCAAGACCAGTGTCTCTACACATATTCTGCACACACTGTGAGGTGCCCACGATTTACCTTGATCTCCTAATTTGATAGCAAAATAAGCCAAGTACGCTTTCTTTACGAAACTTGTAATAGGAAGTCTCTGTTTGAGTACAGCGTAACTGTCACACACATAACATAAAATATCAGGGTCATTCAAACATTTACCTGATGTCATTTTCTAACAACTGAGTCACTGCTCTTTAACCAGGAAGACACAACACTACCAAAATAAGTACATGAAAACTTTTTTAATAGCTAGCTTGAGTCACTTAACGTTAAACAGGAAGACACAACACTCCCCAAATTATTACATGAAAAGCTTGAAAAAAATTGAATTTCAGTGCCCCTGACAGTCCCGCACTGACGACTGACCACTCTCCAACTTCTACAGTCATCTCCTATCATGCACATGCTTCATGCAACTAAAGTGGGTGTCACGGGTGTTGATGCATACGATTTCTGTCTTACGAAGACTTTACCGAGGATCGGAGCATGTAAGTAGAAAGAAAGGTGAAAAAGAAGATAGAGAAACAAGAATTTTGTTGAAGAGGGCAAAAACCAGAATATGCATTGCTGTATATTCTGAAAAAATCCCTGTATCGAGCTAACTATGAAAGATTACCTGGTAAAACCACGCATGCTGCAAAGGGTGGGAAAACCTAGGTAATATGTCTATATTGACTCTGCTGTGAATCACATCCTGAAAGCAAGTGTCTGTGTTGAACATGCATCGCCGGTCAACTGCTGCATCTCAGGTGAGTGGCTTCTTCATCCAGGGGCTGCATCCACGGAGCGGGTTGCCCTCTCCGTCGTCTCGGTGTCCCAACCGGCGTACACAGGAGTGCCAGGAGTCCACAGATGACCAGTCCCCAATTGTTTGTCCCAGTCAAGTTACCTGTATTGGCCTCCCCATGACCACAGACAAACTTAACTGAAATTGTTCTTAAAAGGGCTACTGTTCCCTTCCACGACTACAGATGGAGCTGGGTGCTTCGCTTCGCTGTCGCCCGGTTTCCCGGACAGTTGCTACCACGGTTGCCGCTGACCAAGTTCGTCATGCTTCCCTAGTTGCTTCTTTCCAATCGACCATATTTAAATGGTTCTGAACCCGACGTGCTTACTAATTGTACTAGGTACTTCGCTTCGCTGTTGCCCGGTTCCACCAGGTTTCCGTAGTTAAATGGACTGCTTCTTCCAGTCTTCGTGTCGGTATCAGGAAACGGCTATTCTTTGCTGGTGAATACAACTTCCTGCTGGCGTCATCACATCACGGGCGTTTTGAGGGCCACACAGCTGAGAAGCGATGCCAACGGACCGCGAGCGCACACCGTAGGTGTGCCTCGCACTGCACTGATGATGATTTTTTTAATATATATAGTCATGGTGAGGCTATGACTATGTCCACTTAAAGGGTTACGTTCTTTTTTTGGGAGGTGGGTTTGGGATTTGGTGGGGATTACTGGATTGGTGCTGGTCAAGGAGGTTTATTTGAAACCCTTTGTTAACAGTCATTGAAAAACTTCGGGACATTACGATTTTACATCGTAATCATTAATCATCTTAAATGTCATCATGATATTATGCAGTGCTTTCGCGCCACAACCAGAACACTTATATTGTTAACGTTCACTAATGTATGTTATCGTCTGTCCCCGGGGTGGTTCGGGGCACTAATGTGAGACGAGATGAACCCTGTTAGTAATTGATGGATTACTGTGCAACGGATGGAATGATAAAATCTGGTGGTTGTGGAGCTGAAAACGGAGTCAGGTGAGGAATTTCTGGGTGGTTGTTGGGAAGTACGGTGAGATAGATGCGCATGATGAGGGATAAGGGATTGATGATGAGGGGAGGATGGTGAAAAGTATATGTAGCATCGTGATGCATGGTGTAAAGCAGTAGAGGATGGAAGGTTTCGTGTCGTTTTGTGATATATCATTGTCGTAATGATTCGATATGGTAATACGGGAGTATGTGAAATGGTAATACGGGTATATATGTCTGCAGTAGGACTAGGTAATTTAATTCTATGAGCAATGCGGGATTCGTGGCGTTCGAGAATGTTTAGTTTATCATAGAATTTCCTTGGGACGGAGATCTATGCAACATGGCCGTAGGTGAGGACGGGACGTAGAAATGCCTTGTAGGTGTTAAGAATGACGATAGGTTTCGGTCCCTATGATGTGAGACGTTTGAGAAGATTTAGGCGATTGTATGCTTTGTTTATGATATCTTTGAGGCGGGGGTTCCATGTGAGATGATGGTCATAGGTATTTTACTTTTTAGTGGGTTTAATGCGAGTTTGATTTAGGTTGAGATTTAGATGAGTGGGATTACGTCGGACTTTGGAACGATATTTTGCTGGGAGGAAGATAATGGCTTGAGTTTTGCTAACGTTTATGGTGAGGTACCAGGTGTTACACCATTTGCTGAAAGCATCAATCGGAGGTTATAAGGTTTTGTTAATTTGTTGAATGGTTTTCGCTGTGACAAGAAATACGGTGTCGTCGGCATTTTGATATAGATGAATGTTTGATGGCAATGACGGTAGGTCTGAGCTGAAGAGGTGGTATAGCAGAGATGAGAGAGCTGGTTCTTGAGGTACACCGGTATTGAGAAATATTGGATGTGAACTGATGTTGTTAATAGTGATACATGCGAGACGATTGGTGAGAAAATTATAGATGTAGCGAACATAAGCAATGGGTAGTCGAAAGCTGAGTAATTTGCATATAAGTCCCTGGTGCCATACCTTGTCAAATGCTTTTTCTAAATCAAAGACCACTAAACATGAGGGTTTGTAGGTATTATATTGGTTTGCTATATGGTTGGTAAGCAGGAGGAGTTGGTCCTGGATACTATAGCCCAGGCGGAATCCTGTTTGATGGTCGGGAAGAAGATGATGGTCATGGAGATGTTGGTGTAGCCGTTTTACTAGGATGCGTTCTAGGATCTTTCCGAGACTAGGGGTTATTTGGATCGGTCGGTATGAGGAAACTGAGTCCGGAGGTTTGTGAGGTTTTAAAAACATGAGGGTTTTCGAGGTTTTCCAGTTGGCTGGGATGAATCCGGTTCGTAGGACGAAGTTGAATACTGTGGCAAGGAGCTGTAGCAGACGATATGGTCCTTCTTTGATATGCCTGTAGGTGATACCATCCATACCAGGAGCAGTGTTTTTCTTGTTGGCTGTAGTGGTGATAATATCTTCAACTGTAATTGGTGCTGTGAGTTGTTTGTTCTCATTGATCTCATGTCTCTCATGAGGCTGCAGTTCTGGTGCGTCCAAGTTGACACGACGAATAGGATGGTTTCTGGCTGGGATGGTAAGCGGCGGCGTAAAGACTTCCTGGAGATGAGCTGCAAAGGCATCTACTTTATCCTTGTCAGATTGAAGAGGCTTGTCATTCTGTATCACTGGATATGTTGCGGCAGTGCGTTTTCCAGTTAAAATATTGAACCTTTTCCAAAATGTTGTTGGATGTGCAGTATCGTTGAGGTGGTTGCAACTTTTAACCCATTGACGGAGTTTGTATGCATTCAGATAGTTAAGAACGGTGCGCTGAAGTTGACGATGTAATTGAAGAGAGACTGGGTGCGGGTTCGAATGTAATCACGAAAAAATTGACGGGAGCGACTTATTAAGGTAAGGTATTGTGTAAGGAGTTTGGGTCGGTGTGGTGTGGAAGTGGGAGTAGGAATATATAATTCTGATGCTGATTGAATAGTTTCGCAGATGGTGTCCACAGTTTTGTACAGCTCGTCTTCTGTAGTGGGTGCAGCGGTAGTTCGGAGATGTTCAGCGAGGTAGTTGCGATAGGCGTCCCACTTGGCGAGATCGTAGCGGATGGTTTGTCTTGGGGGTGGAGGGTTAGGTTGTAGTTGAAAGCAGCGTTGGATAGTCAGCTTTATAAGTACGTGGTCACTGCCTATAGTATCCAGAACGTGGATTGGACTGCGGTTTGGTAGGTTAGGAGACAGAATAACTATATCTGGAGTTGTTTGGGAGATAGGACGAGTAGGTTTGGGTAATGGTTGTATGGGACCGTTGGTAGAGGTGCTAATAAAGTTTCTGAATTGTGCTCGTTGACGATCGGATCGACTATCGATATTTATATCAGTCATGATGATATAGGTTTTGAAGTTATTAGAGATGTATTGAAAGAACGGAAGCGGTATTGGGTGACCTGGGCGCACGTAAATAGTAACTAGAGTGATGTAGAGATTTTGAAAATAAAGTGTGGCGATGAGATGTTCAGGTAGGTTCATATTAGGTTCCGGATGAAGGCGATGTGGGATGGTAGGTTTGTAGCCTATGCAAACTGACCCGTTTGCTCTGAGTGCCGGTATGGTATTTTCACATCTGATGAGGTGATAGCCACGTATTTTGCAAGGTGATGTTGCAGTGAGTTGGGTTTCATTGAGGAGAAATGCGTGTGCTTTTTCTTCAAGAAGAAGTGCTTCAAAAAGAGCCTTATGAGTTGTAAGTGAACTGATGTTTACAAAAAGTATGGCCAAATCCATAATTAAATGTATGAGGAGTTGATTGGTATGATTAGTCAACAGGTTTTGGTGGAACAGTAACGAAATGTACATACGAACCAGAATATGTTGCATGAAATTTCACCTGAAATACTTGTTTTGCAGCAGTTGAAACTTGTTCGAGAATATGAGGTCTATGAGCAGGTTGGATGTTTTGTAACGTTAAGGTGATTAATGCAGCTGTTCGACGGTAATTGGTTGAGACAAGATTGGATGTTTTTCGATGTTGATTTCAGGTTCGGTAGTTTGTTCTGAGACTCTGAGAGGTACTATGAGGTCAAGTTTGGCTGGTTCAGGTGGAGGTCTAGCTTTACACTGATAACTGTAGGTCGGATGTGACTGGTTACAAGTAGAGCATTTGGGAGGTAGCTGAAGGTTTGAACACGGACGGGTTGGGTGAGGACCTGAACAGAAACCACATTTAGGCTGGTTGGTGCATTGATGTGTAGGATGAGAGTTGTACCATTGGCACTTTTCGCAACGAATAGGCATGGGTGGTGGAGTGCGAGATGGGTCGACCCTATGATGTTTACGATAGATGAATGCTAGTAATGTGAGTAAGTCATTAATGGTTTCCTGCGAAGTAGTTAGAACACGTACTAGATAGGTGGACAGGCATTGCATTTGATGCCCATAATGCATGTGAATTCGTATTCCTCTTGGCGTAGTTCTTCAGTGATTTCCTCTTCAGTCCAGGTAGGGTCAGCACCGCGTATCACTACGGAGAGCATCGGAGGTTTTCGTGGAGGTGGATCTTGTTTCGTCCGTTGTGAAGTTAGGTTTATCATTGTGGCAGTTTTACCAAATATTTCCATGCTATGCTTGTCTCGAATGTATGTTGCAAGGTTTGGATCTGGTGATTTAATTATCATACCGTTCCGTGTGGGAATGATTTGAGCAATGGTTTTTTGAGGTACATATTTGCAAAACTGAGTGAGAATTTGTTTCGAGTTTGAAATTTATTATCGTATTTGCTTAACAGAAATGAATATGCTTTTTCCTGAGAGATTGTGTCTTCAATAGTCATTTGGCCAGATTCATTGTCACTATCGTTCGCTTGGATATGTTGTTTCTTATTTGGTGGTGAGTTACTTCGTTTCCTATCTACGGGTTTAACCGGGGTGCGGGACCGAGAACGAGAAGATGATTAATTGTCTTGTCCTGATTTCCTGCCGGGTGTTTCAACCGTTTGGGCAAGTCCTGGGTGTATTCCGTCCGCCATAATAACAATCCGTCCTGTTGCCGAAGCCCGTGAAGGAAGCAGGGAGAAAATGATGAAAACGAAAAACAAAATGGCTGATAAAATGATCAGTCTTTGTGCAATGACTGTTGTCTCCAGCTAACTTCACCTCCGACAATGAAAATTGCCGTCAAACTCAATTTGGGAGTACACGTGCGTGTCTCGCCTGTGCGTATTCAACACTGGGTCACCGGTAACGCGCTAACCATCCAACGTTAAGCTAGGCTTGGTTATGTGATGATTGTTTTTCTTTACAAATTAGCCCGGTGGGGCCGCTGAGAGGGTTATGCCCTCTTTTCGGGAGGGACACAAGAGAGGACTAGCTGGGCTATGGAAGAGGTCAGTTGGATGGTCTAAGGGATGTTGAAGCATGTTTTATCATTTATTTATTACATCAACAATATCAGGATGTTATAAGCTTTGCGCTTATAACCATGTAGCAGATATAGTAATCAAAGTGACAATGTGATGGAAAATGGTGATGATGTGCACTTATACGTCACAATAATGGACAAAACTGATACGTGATTATCTTCTCGTTTATTTGTGACTCTAGACATTGATGGGAAAACAGATGAGACCTTGTCGAACATTGATGATTACAGTGCTGCAATGGTGATGATAGGTAAAGTGATATTCGTGAATGACAATGTGATATGAATTGGGATGCTAGTCTGGATAATTCATTGGATGTGCAGACAATTAAACATAGGGCCCTGAATATGTTGCTTGGAAGTTTAGCTTGAAAATGGTGGCTGCTGCAGACTGAATTTCTTGAAGAAGTCTAGATCTGTCAAATGGAAATGTATCTTGTAAAGCGAGGGTGATGATTGCTAAGATTTGTTCAATTGTGATTTGATGTTGTGCAGAAGTGATAGGTGGTTGTGTCGTTTTCTCAGGTATGCGTAATGGTACTATGTATGCAGGTTCGTCAGGTTCTAGAGTAGGTCGGCCTTTGCATTTGTAGCTATATGTCGGATGTGCTTCACTACAGGTGTTGCATTTAGATGGATTTTGAAGATTGGTGCATTCTGTTTGATGTTGTTGCCAACAGTATCCACATGTGGGTATGTTTTTACAATCTTTAGTGTAATGCTTATTGTACTTTTGACATTTCTCACAGCGCACAGGAAGAGGTGGTGAAGTTCGGGACGTTTCGACTCGATGGCGTTTTCTATAGATGTATGCACCTTCTTGTAGAAGATTGTCGGTGGTTTGTTGATGATTTGTTAAGATTCTGACCATATAGCTGGATGTACCCTGTTGTGTTATGATCCTGAGACATTTGGTGATAATGTGTCCATCTTGCCTTAATTCTTCTTCTGCTTCTGAGTCTGTAACGTCTAAATCTACCCCACGAATGACTACTGATAGCATAGGAAGTTTACGTGGAGGTGGTGGTTGGCGAATCGGTTTGTTTTCGAGTGGTGTCAATTAAGCATGTTTTCCGAAGATTTCAAACTGTATTTGTTACGGATGGTTGTAGCAAGTTTGGCGTCGGATGACTGAACAATAATTCCATTTCTAGTTGGTATAATGCGAGAGGTGGTGTCTCGAGGTACATACTCCAGAAACTGCATGAATAGTTGTTTCGGTGTTTTAAATTTGGTATCAAAATTTGTCAACAGAAATGAATGGTTAGATACTGAAGAGATGATGGAGCTCTGTAGGTCTTCATGGTTGTAATCGATGAGAGACATTTGATGATCATGATTGGAATCTGTATCGGAGTCTTGGCGTGTATTGAACTTTTTTGTAGGTGGTGACTGTGAGCTTCCTTGGCGATGAATATCAGGTGAGCGTGATTGTAAGCTGGAACGTCCGAGTTTCTCAGTACTCCGTTTATGTTTTGATGTTGCTCCTAAGGATCCTGATTTAGAGGATGTAGATCGCTGTACTACTGGTGGTAAGACATGTTTGCCGGATGATGATTTGTTGTGTGGGTTTGACATGATACAATGAGATAGATGATGATCAGCCTCTGTGAAATGACTGCTTTCTCAAAGTAACTCGTGCTCTCCGGCACTGAGAAATGCCGTCGATCCTATTGTGGTCGTGGACGTTTTGGTCTCGCTGGTACGTATGCACTACGAGGTCCTCGATAAGAACGCTGACAACCCACAGCTAGGCTAGGTTTGGGTATGTGGTGATAGATTTTTTCGCGTCTTGCTAGTCACCTGTGTGACTAGCCCCTTCCAATGGTTACGCCCTTGCTTTAGGGAAGTGTTATTTAAGGATTGTAAAGCAAGGATGAGTTGATTAGATGGGCTAAGAGGTTTTAATTAACTCTTTATTGATCCTTGATATTCATAAATTTTCTCATCAGGACGTCATAAGTATTGTGCTTATAACCATAGTTATCAGATCTGATGATTATGATATGGTATATGGGTATGGTGTGGGATACCCGTCATAAGACTTTGAATAACAATTGGACGCATGATTGATTGTTCTTCTGATCTAGGGGCTTCTCTAGATGATAATGTCAACAGATGAGCCCGACATGTAACATTTATGGGTACAGTGCAATGATGAACATGCTAGGTGAGTGAGTGATGTGATTGATGATGAATGACGAAGTAAAGCTGTTTAGGTGAGAGGTGAAAATGAGAAGAAGACATGGTGGCCTGAATATGCAGCTTGTGACTTAACTTTGAAAATTTGTTGTGCTGCTTGCTGGATTTTGAATAGGATGGTATCTTTGTTGAAAGGATATAGATTCTGTATAGTTAAAGTGATGAATTGGATGATTTCCTCTGTAGTAGGCACTGGAAGAGAGGAGTTGTTGACTTGTGCTGTGTTTTGTTCGGGTATGCGGAGTGGTACTACCAGCATATTGTTTTCTGCGTTTGGTTTCGGTTTCCCTTTGCATTTAAATGAGTATGTTGGATGTTGCTCGTCGCATGTGTTGCATTTTGGTGGATTCTGAAGGTTAGTGCATGACTTTGTTAGGTGATTTTCAGAGCAGTAGCCACAAATCGGTTGATCTTTACACTCATTTGCTGTGTGGTCTACGTAAGTTTGACATTTCTCACATCTGAGTGGCATCGGTGCTGGTGATCTAGAAGGTTCAACACGGTATCTTCGTTTATAGATGAATGCTCCGTTTCTGAGAAGGTTGTCTATTGTGCATTGATCTTTAGTGAGAATTCGCACCATGTAGCTGTGTGTTCCAATCTTCGTTATTATCCGGATTCATTTCTTGATGACGTGACCTTCGGTGGTTAGCTCTGCTTGGACTTCATCGTCAGGTGTGTCTGGTGGAACACCGTGGATTACTACAGATAACATCGGAGTTTTCCTAGGCGGTGGTTGCTGTTTGATCGATTCTGAGTTGAGTGCCATGAGCTGTGCTTGCGTCCCAAAAATTTCAAAGCTGTATTTATTGTGAATGATTTTTGCTAGGTTTGACTCCGGTGATTTGATTATGATGCCGTTCTTGGTATTAATGATTTCACTGATTTTGTCTCTTGGTACGTATTTCAGTAACTGGTGAAAAAGGCACTTTCGTGTTTGAAATCTTGTGTCGTATTTAGTCAGCAGAAATGGATAGAGCGGAGTTTCTGGAGTTGCTAGTAGGTGATCTTCATGGTCGATGGATATGTACATTGAATCAGAATCCGATGCTGAGTCACTGATGCGATGTTTTTTCTTAGCTGGTGGAGGGTGAGAACTTTGAATTGGAGACCTAGATCTTGAGCTTGTAGAGAGTTGGTCGGAACTACGTGAGTGTTTGTTAGCCGTGCCTACTGTGGACATTTTTGGAGTTGCTATTGATGCTGTTTTAGTTACGTGTTGTGGCATACGATGTTTTGAGTTCGATTTCGGCATGATGAAAAAGTGATTTGAGAAAAGAATAAGTGCAGCGAATGATGATGGCGGTGAAAAAACGGTCTTTGTGCAATGACTGTTGCAAAAATTCTCAATATATCTCGTACCCTCCGACACCGAAAAATGTCGTCAGTCCTGTAATGGCCGTACATGTACTAGTCTCTTTTGTACGTCTGCTATACAGAGTCATCGGCAGCACGCTAATATACCATAGACAGGCTAGGTTTTCCTAATTGATGACCGCGATAACTTAAATAAAATAACATATTTAGAATATTATTATGGGAATTTATAAATAAATAGGCATATAAATAAATACCAAAGTCATGCATTTTAACAACAGCATATCAACACAAGATAAAGTAAGTTTACATATTTTTATTCCCGTACAGTTGCAAAATGGAAGATTTGTAATATAAAAGTACATGTATTTTATATATATTTACAGAACGCCATCTATTGACAACATTTGAAACAACGCATAATTATGTTAAATTAAGGAAAGTAATATAGTGCAGTTTTGTGTAAAAACTGTACGTGATGGAAACAAACAGTTTTCATTTTCGGAATGAGCATGTCAAAATTATTAAGAAACAGCAATTATCTGCGAGACAACCGAACCCATGCTGACCAGTGTTATTAGAGTTAATAGAAGTTCTGTTGTTATAACTATTTTATTGGATTGGATGTCTTTAATTTTTATGTGATTTGTGTTATATATTTCTAGTATAGTTATTTATTATAGGGGACAATATATATGTAGTGATTTTTATATTAACCGCTTTATTCTTTTTGTACTTATGTTTGTTTTATCAATGATGTTATTAATTATTTCTCCTAATATTATTAGTATTTTACTGGGATGGGATGGGCTAGGTTTTGTGTCATATTGTTTAGTAACGTACTATCAAAATGTGCGGTCTTATAATGCTGGTATATTAACTGCCCTATCTAATCGGATCGGGGATGTTTGTATTTTGCTTGCTATTGCTTGGATAGTAAATTATGGTAGTTGAAATTATATTTTTTTTTATTTGGGCGGTCTGCATTATGGAAGCGAAATATCAATTATTATTACTTTTGTTGCGTTGGCGGGGATAACAAAATGAGCTCAAATTCGTTTCTCAGCGTGGTTGCCTGCAGCAATGGCTGCCCCTACCCCGGTTTCTGCTTTGGTTCATTCTTCTAGTAATGTTTTAACCGACAGTTTTATGGGGCGGGTACTATTGTTTCTTTCTGGTTTGACTATATTTATGGCGTTGGGTAGGGCTAATTATGAATACGATTTAAGAAAAATTATTGCTTTATCTACTTTGAGACAATTAGGATTAATAATAATAATTTTATCAATAGGGTTTTCTATATTAGCTTTTTTTCATTTATTAACACATGCTATTTTTAGGGCTTTGTTGTTTTTATGGGCGGGGGCTATCATTCATGGGGCAGGAGATACTCAAGATATTCGGTGTATAGGGGGTCTTGTATATCAAATGACACTGAATTTGTCCTGTTTAAATACAGCTAATTTAACTCTTTGTGGGGTTGCTTTTTTAGCTGGGTTTTATTCTAAGGATTTAATTTTGGAATTTGGAACGATAGCATGAATTGATTTAATTAGATTTTTTTTATATTTCTTTCAACAGAATTAACTGTGTGTTAAGATATTATTTAACTCGAAAGGGATTTGCCTACGGTAACTGTCAAGGGAGAGGGGATAATGGTAATTTAGTTATAGTTCGAGGAATGTTAGGTCTTATTGGGGCTTCCATTTTAGGCGGGGCTAGTATGAGATGGTTATTATTTTCTTGTCCGTCTGTGGAAGTGTTACCATGGCCGCTTAAAATGGGGTCCTTATTTGTTAGTGGTGTCGGGGCTTGAGTTGGGGTTTTATTAGGAGATTCTAGTCTAGGTAAAAATCAAGTAGTGTTTGTGGGGGGGTACTATTTTTAAGTATAATAGGTTCTATATGGTTCGTACCTTATTTATCTACTAATTATTGTATTCGGCTACCTCTTTATACTGGAGTTTTATAATAAAGTTGTTAACCAGGGGTGGAGAGAGATATTAAGTTTAAGAGCGCAGGGGGTCTATAATTTTATAGCGAATGGTTCTTTCCTAATTACTAAGCTGCATTTTAATGAATTTAGATTGCATTTGTTTTTCTTCATTTATTTTAATTATGTTTTTAACTATTATTGTTTTTATTATTTATTTGAATAGATTATGTTTAAAGCACAGCATTGAAGATGTTCAAAAGAGTAATTAGCTCTTCAAATGTTGGCCCTCCCTAAGAAAATTTTCTTATATTTACCTTGAAAAAGTAGTGTAAATTGTTATACTGAGGGGGTTAATAAATGTTTATATAAAGAGGTAATAACGGGGTTTATTCGCTAAAGATAAAAGTTAGCAGCTTTTTCTTGTTTAATTAACTACTTACATCCTTAGTGGGGGTTATTTAGGTTTCCCATTTTTGTTATTAAAAGGAACATGCCTTTGACTTGGCGTAAGACTAATAAACAAGGGTGGAATGATCAACTTAAAATCAGGCCGAAACTGAGTGCTAGTATTGCTTCTTGTTAATAAGTAAGACAAGTTGATAGACAACACCTTTTGGCTGCAAAACAAATATTGTGATTAACTATTATCCTATGAGGGCCATTCAAGTGATCCTTGATTTCATTCATGATACAGGCCAATAAGTAGGATTAAGAGAAAAATTATTGTTACGATGGTTCATGATATGATTCTAGAGGTAGTTAGTGCGATCGCGGAGGAAAGAAGTAATACAATTTCTACGTCAAAAATAAGGAAAATTACTGCAATAAGAAAGAAGCGAATTGAAAATAGAGTTCCGGGGGACGATTTGGGATCAAAGCCACACTGAAACGGTGATCTCTTTTCTCGGTCAATAATTGTTTATTTTATATAGATGTATATATATAATAGGGAGGCTAAGAGTATTATAGAGGCTGTGGTTGTTGTTGTGATTGAAGTGGCGGTTAGAATCGTGTATATTATCTATTTCATTTTTTATGAATTTTTAATTGGAAGTCATATGTACTGTTTATACTAAATAGATAATTATCCTCCTCATCAATAAATTGAAATATATAGAAATAGTCATACTTCATCTACGAAATGTCAATATCATGACGCTGCTTCAAATCCGAAGTGGTGGTTCGGAGAAAAGTGATATATGTATTATGTGACGTAGTAAGCATGCTATTAAAAATGATGAGCCAATGATTACATGAAGTTCGTGAAATCCTGTTGCTATAAAAAATGTAGATCCGTAGGTGGCGTCTGAAATTGTGGATATTGCGTCATAATATTCAAAGGCTTGAAGGGCTGTAAAGTATAACCCAAGAAGGACTGTTAAAATTAAGGCTTGGGTAGTTTGTGTATGATTTGCTTCTATTAGTCTATGGTGGGCTCAGGTTACTGTAACTCCTTAGGCTAATAAGATATCTGTATGGAGAAGGGGAATTTGTATTGGATTAAATGGATGAATCCCTATCGGTGCTCATGTCGCTCCAATTTCTACTGTTGGGGAGAGCCTTATATGGAAGAAAGCTCAGAAGAATGAAATAAAAAAATACTCCTGATACAACAAATAGGCTTATTCCTCATCGAAGTCGAGTTGTAACTTGAGTTGTATGGAGTCCTTGAAAGGTGCCCTCTCGAGAAATGTCTCGTCATCATTCAGTTATTGTTAATCTAATAATTAGTAAGCCTATAAAGAATAGATCTGGGTTGAATTGATGGAATCATTTAGTTAACCTTGTAGTGGTAATTCGTGCCCCTAGGGATCCTGATAAAGGCCATGGTGTTTGGTCTACTAGATTTTAGGAGTGGTTTTGTGGTGCTCACATATGTTACTTCACTTGAGTATAGGTTTGTTAATACCGCAAATACGTAGGATTCGATGAATACTACTGTGGATGCCAATGTTAATAAGAGGATTTGTCTAAGTATTATTAGTGATAGGAATGATATAGTTAAGGTAGGTCCTGTTCTTGCTAGAAGGGTTAGTAAAAGGTGTCCGGCTACTATATTTGCTATTAGTCGAACTGCTAGGGTTCCTGAGCGGATAGTTTCAAATACATGCCATAAATGATATTAGGGGGCCTGGCGTTCCCGCGGGTGAGAGATGGACAAATAAATGTTGAGTATTGTTAATTAAACCGTAGAATATAAAGGTTAATCAAAAGGGAAGTGCGAGAGTTAATGTAAATGTTAAGTGACTAGATCTTGTAAAAATATAAGGAAATAGGCCCATAAAGTTATTGAATATAATGAATGTGAAGACGGTAATAAAAAAGATACTTCACGCCTCTAAATCAGAAGTGATGAAACATTTCTATCCAAGGATTCAGTCAGTATATTTGGTTTGGGGAAGTAAATAAAAATGGGAGAGAAACAAGTTGAATTGTTCCAGATTTTATAGAGAGTTTTAGTCTACATTATGCCACACACTTTCAGTAAAAAGTAAGTTAGGCCGTATACTTGACAATTTGGGGGTTACATCACCATTAAGGGGTCTGACAAATTCCATGTTTCTATAATTAACTTTAGCATATCGATTCTATTATCACTTCACGTTCACCTAGCAATGACTAGGAACCTTTAATATAGCATTTGCATCATTTCATTACAGATTTTTTTCATGATTATCTTAAAATGAGTCTGAAGGAAATACTCAGGTAATACTCCAAACCCTACTCATAATTAACGAATGATATGTAGGTGTATAGAAAACGAAAAGTTAGAATGCAGTTATCTACATCCCGCGAACTGTTGACTATTTTACTATACAACGTATTTGAAGATTAGGACAAACATTAGCACAATGTCGAGTACAGTAAGTATACAATGTTTCGATAAGATAAAAGGAATTGTATGGGTTGTAACACCACAATGCCTTACGCCCTTCCCGATACGGGGGAGAACCATAGCTTTGTCACATCTAAACACAATGTTTCGAGCAATTAATGGGTGAAATGAAATTGAAAGCAAGAGAGAAAAAACAAGTACTATTTATTATCTTGCGCATTCTGGCAAGCCTATGCAGTGTCTGTTAAACACCATGTAAATCACGTCGACAGGAACATATCTAAAATGGTTTTAACTAACACCCTCGCTCTCTCGCGATACTGTCAGTGTTTTTTTGTTGACGTTCATTCATAATACAAAGCAGCGTTCGATTTGCCGAAGGGATGTCGGGGATCTTCCCTGGTGCGTGAGTATTTTATCACCGGTTATTGATTCCGAATATCATCCCAACCAGGGATAAAATCTTTGTATTTTTACCCATTCAGGTAATATTTTGAAACTTACCAGCAACCACTAGCTTTAGGATCACCCCTTCGTAATTTATAGCAAATCGAACCCTGACATTGAATGTCGCCATAAGTATTCCTCCGCGTGCTTCCTTGTTTATTGGGTGTTGATCAACTCAAGTGCGTATTTAACGAAATAGTGACGTAGCTTTTCGTAATAATTTATGGATTGCTGGTTGTCACTAAATATTTTGCGATTATCATAAGAATATGGCGGAAGTCAAAGAGCGTCTCGCGCTTGGAATTTGAGAGGGTAAAATGTAAATATATATAAACGTACCTAACCTTACCTAACCTCCGCTTTCCCATGGTCACTAACGTAAGATAATGTACGAAAAATGCAAGAAAAGCAATTATTAATAATAAATATGAGTATATAAAAATATATTCTGAAATAAAGACAGAAAAAGTGTTAATCTGAGAGGGTTTGAACCCGGGACCTTTTACTCAAGAAGCGACCGTCTTGACCATTCGGCCACGAAGCCGAGTTGGGAAATCTTGATTTCGTCGTTGTATTTACAGTGGATAGCGTCAGAGCCTGTTATTATGACGACTTCCGCCGTGTTTACTATCTTAATCCTCAAGTTTCTGTGACCCCAGTAGAGTTCCTCTTGACCGAGTATTGTGAGGATTGCCTTTTTTCAATAGGGTGATGATTGCACCTAAGAGAGGCAATACTCGGAAAAGTGGGTCCCTAAATATGGGGTCAGTTAATATGGCCGAAATGCCTCGTCCCTTCCGTCTCTTATGCATTTACTAACATTACTAACATTTTACCATGGTTAACGTTAACCAGAGTTCATTTTAGTAATATAAACCGTAGTTACCTTTAACGCGGGTTCCAAATTTAACTAGCGTCAACTTACGACGGTTATCTTATAACGTTAGTAAGAAACGACTGTCTAAACACAAGTTAGTTATTAGGCACGAATCACTTCGTGAGTTTATTTCTTTCCTTATCGAAATATATAGTATAATAGTGGTGCGTACTACTTTTAAAATATAAAAGAATGATGGTAGGACTAATCTACAAAATGTGACGCTACAGTCAATTCATTTGTGTACATTTTTTATAATTTAATCCTCTCCCGTGTAACAAGCAGATTCTTTACTCGATCACGAAAACCTTAACCTGTTTCGTTACAGACAATGGTAGTATAAACGCAATACCCAAGTTAAGTTCGGTAGTCTAAACGCAAGTTAGTTTTACCCATAAGTTTTAACATCGTAAAATATTAGTAATCGAAACAAAGCATAAGCTTCATTCACGTCTCCAACAAAACAGCCTAAGGTTCCCTCTATTTATATTCATAACTTTATGCATGAAATTTGTTGCATGTATTCTTACTCTATACATATTGCGGGGTTTAAAACGAGATTTGGCCTCTGCTCAAGTCTTCTATCCACAAAATTGTTAGAAGCCTTATTATTAGCCAATAACAGTTGTATATCCTTAGTTTAAGATATTAGTGGAGGCAGTAATTGATATCCGGGAAAATTAGATAACTAATCTTCGAATTGAATATCTATTACCTTCAAATGTTTGTTTCTTCAATTTGCAGTGTGGACTCAAGAAATAATAAATATATTTGTTGTTGTCACACCCCTTGTTATAATCTTGACGCGTCGACCACGTTAGTCTTGTGGTCTGAGGAATGACGATAGTGTTTATGGTTGTGGATGCCAGGGTGTACGCCCCCCAACACCCGTCTAACACCTTCCCTAGACTTCGACAACACCCCTCTAAGGAAAATATCTGGGCACTCCCCTGAGGGGGGTTCTTTCGCGACATTTAATAGTGAGAAATTCATGGAATTTCGATTTAAAAATACGGCAGTTATGATAATACACAAAGAAACCTTGGTAGCAGTATTGCATTTACTCAGAAAAAAATATTTTCTTTTGGGCTACATTCCTTTCTTGTCACGTCAAAAAAATCCATCAGCAGGAAAAGAAATGAGGAAGAAAACAATAAACATCTCCGTATGAAAACACCTGTTTTGTGACTGTTCCCTGCGGTATTAGAGTGCAGAGATGATAGACTCACTTCAAATGCACATCAACATTCACTTAATATTTCTTTCGTTGCTTTGTTTGCACAGCGGAAAAGGCGAAACGCGTCACAATGAAGAACACGATTATTGAAATAAAGGAACTATGTTCAGGAGCTCGTACATATGCATTTATTTTTCTAATTTAAGTGAATCTTTGTTTCATAACTAAATAAATGGAAATAAAAGTAACAATGTTTACAAACTTGATGCGCCGACCTTTCCAATACCTAAATCTGTGTTCTTCAGAGTTTTATTTCATCATTCCATCAAGAGAAAACAGGTCGAATTCATCCATGTCAACATTTTGTGAAACCAAATCGATATGAAATGAAACACCGAGCGGCCGTGACTCAATGCTTTGGTGTTAGATTCGTTTTCCAGATGTCGAGGTTTCCTGGAGACGGCCATCGTGACTGAAGTTTTCATAAAAGTCTTATTATGGAAATGCCTGGATCGTATCTTATTTTAAGGCTATGTCCGTTTCCGTCCTTTCCCTTTGCTATTGTTCATGCCTGTTGTTGTTGCTAAGCTCCAATGTAAAACAGTCTCCTAGTTGTATATGGAGATACCATAAATAACTAAATCTTCGGAAGTGTTAGCGCTGCTGGACTTGTAGTTTAAGCTCGTGATGTTTAGACATATACAGTTACAGACACACCACAAGTGGCTGTAGGCAAAGTCATATGTTTCCCCACTTACATCCAGTTAAATAAGGTATCATTCAAACACTCACTCACTTCTGCCACACTTCAGTAACTCGTGATGTACAGACAAGCACAAACACATATACAGACAGACAACAGTTAAAATAGCTTCTTCTTTCCCCTGAACGTGCTACGTTGTTGCTAAGCCCCTCTTACACGATTCAATAAACATAAAATCAAATTCTTGAACAAGCAGTTGGATGATTGCGTACACGATCCACCTGGAATAATCAAAGGGTTGTATCCAAGTAGTGTTGAAAGTGTTGGATGGTGCTCGTACACGATTCGATAAGTTAAGAGGAAGTGTGGAGGCAAAAGCACATGAGTCGATTTGCTCTTTCTGCTTTGAAAGCGGGAACATGGAGTGAATTTTAAACATGATATGCGTCGCTTTTAATAAAACAATAACCTGATTAACGACTGCGATTCCGTAGTTGGTGATGCCTCGAACATCGACTTTTTATTGCTTTATTCAAAACTCTTTTCAATTCCTATAAGTTTTTATTTATTTCCTGTTACACGCACTTCTATAAACATCTAACGACAACTAACAATCCAAAGTGAAAATGCATATTTTATTATTATTTCGTTACATACGAACTCCAGTTGATCAAGATAGCGCCATGTGGAGGCATACTAATCGTGACACTTCGTGTCGGAATATATTAATTTGCGTTCTTTACTACATGCAGATTGTAGGGATGCGGCGGAATATTAATAGCATTACGTCGTATCATGAATGACACATTATTTGCTACAAAATTCATGGCCAAAATGTTGAATAAGCAAACGTGGGTTAAAGAAGGTTAGATTTTTTATTATATGCGATGCATGGTTTAATGTGCTCGCTCACCAACGTGGAAGCAGCCAAGTAGTTCCAAGTACTTTTAGCTATTTCATACACAAATTAATGTGCTCGCTCACCAACGTAGAAGCAGCCAAGTAGTTCCAAGTACTTTTAGCTATTTCATACACAAATTAATGTGCTCGCTCACCAACGTGGAAGCTGCCAAGTAGTTCCAAGTACTTTTCGCTATTTCATACACAAATTAATGTGCTCGCTCACCAACGTGGAAGCTGCCAAGTAGTTCCAAGTACTTTTCGCTATTTCATGCACGGTTTAATGTGCTCGCTCACCAACGTGGAAGCAGCCAAGTAGTTCCAAGTACTTTTCGCTATTTCATGCACGGTTTAATGTGCTCGCTCACCAACGTGGAAGCAGCCAAGTAGTTACAAGTACTTTTCGCTATTTCACTCTAATTTAATACTTCCATGACTCGAAACTGTATTATATTTTAAGTTACAACATTTCACATACGTTGGAAAAGATTACATTGTTTTGTGCCGAATAGTAAAGTGTACCCAGATACTTCTAAGTTTAGCAGCTTTGAACTTCCTAGATACAGTAAATAATAACTCTACCTTCCCACATAAAGAATGAGCAACTCAGTGGCACTTTAAATATTAATAACCTAATGCTTCTACATACAATACAAACTTTATTAGGAATTATAGTAAACCCTCTGTATCAATTTCTATTGCAATAGTGATTGTACAAAAACTACAGAAGAAACATCAGGTACACTTTACCTCAGCAAGATGCGATGGAATTTTTGGTAGCGATACCGCATTTTATTTTATTTTATTTTGATATTCTGATATTAGATTTAATTGGCATCATAAAACAAGGGCTTAAAAATTCCCTGCTCGATGCTCACATTTTAATTTTTAGTATTCCGGAAGCACAGTTGTCACGTGTTCAAGTCACCAGCGATGTGATTGGTAGATTACTGCGTTGAATTCAATAAAAATAGGACAGGTTCTAAATAGGACGAATTGGATGAAGAGACTTGAATTCAAGAGATTTCCTGTGTGGAGTCTCTGACTCGTGACGTCATTTTCATCCAATTGCTTGTTCAACGCTCTTGTTCAAACTGTATTGAATCGTGTACGAGGGGTTTAAGGATATAAAAGAGAGATCTCAAACAATATTCTTGATCTTAGTCAGGATATTATGACATTAGCTACATAGTTTTTTTTTCAATTTTTTAAAACTCTTCTCTCAGATGAAATGTTTGGCACCGCAGCCGTGCGTCCGCTTTTCCTTATTTATATTGCAACTGACAATATTTGAAATTCGAAGAGTATAGATAAGAGAGATTTCTCGATGTAGTAGTCAACATTTCATCAGGAAATCAGAATTTCTGAAAATTTTAATATTTCATTAAATTTAACATTTTAACAGCCACGTGCATGCAGGTGCCGACCGGGTAGCCGTACGGTATAAGGCGTTAGGGTAACGATTCGAAGGTCCCGGGTTCGAGTCCCGCTACAGGCATGAGTGTTTGTGGATTTTAACTTGGTGTAAAGGGTCGAATCGTGACGGGCCGAAGTCAAAAGTGTTACTAGACTGTCCCATAGAAAATAAAGCTTTTACGTGCATGGTGGTAATTGTGACATCTACTACTTGGAATCTTTGGCGTACTGGAACCCATTACAAACCATGGACTATTCTCCTGTTTCTGTTAATTATGATTCGCCATTTTCTTGCAGAGTTTATACGGTTCGGAAATCAGACGTGTTAGGGGGATACCGTGGTCCAGTCAGGATTTGTTTCTGGGTTGGCTAACGCATATCCATATGGTTGACGCTCTCGCTCTTGGTGAGAACGATTCCGGGTTCGATTCGCAGAATTTTGATACTTATCCAGTATCGTGATAGATATTGCGGAGACACTTTGAATACAAGAAGGAGCGAATTGGGGTCATGGGAGCCAAAGTACAACTACGACGTACTACCCAACGAAAAGGCGTTTCAATTTTATTTTATTTTATTTTATTTATGGCTTTTAAAATCTCAGGCTCAGGCCGAGTTAAAAGCCGTCTGGTAGACCTTTGCGCTCTACGGAATGTCGTACGATTAGTTTAGGTTTGAGTTAGTAGACATAATTTTAGGTGTTCGAAACGTCACTGTGGCAAATTTCTGCATGATTTGAAAACGAAACGACATCATGAGTAATATTTTCTCGTCGTTAAAGTTTAAAGAATTTTATTCAAATGTCCATCAATGCTTTGATTTGTAGCAACAGAAAAGTGAAAAATATATACCATAAACGTTCTTCCGGAAATATATGTTAGCGACTAACTTGAAAATAACCTTATTGGTCAAAAGTTGAATTTTTCATTTTTAGTTTGTTTCTGCTTCTCATTGAGCATTCCGAAAAGAAAAAAAAAGAACTTAAAATGACATTTTACAATCCGTAGGACAATTCACCTTAACACTGTTAGGGAGAGTTGAATTTGTGGAAGTGGATGCCCTGACTGCAGCATTTGTTTGGAAAGCCTCAATGAAGTCGATCACTTTGGGCATCGATCCGACAACCCTGGAATAAGAAGTGCATACAATTTCCACTAAGTTATTTTATCAACTGTGATGTAATATTGATATACCTTCCAGGCGAGCTTGAGAAAAATAGAGCTTATTATATTTAAAATGTATTATTTTTTGCTCTAAATACACAGTTGAGACAAATAATCTCTTTCATAGTAATTCAAATTTAATAGTAGATATCTGTCTATATTTTACTAAATTAAAGCTTGCAAAACTAATCAAATACAAAAACACAATATTAATATCTAAAATTATTTGAAATATAATAGTTGTGTTGGTAATTCATTCTAATTGATGAAAATAATCCGAAGCGTGAAGATCAAATCTCCTCGTAGTCTAAAACAAGTTTCTTACCTTAGTTCTTAACCAACTACAGAGGTTAAGTTGTTTGATTTTCTTCGCAAGCAATTCAAAATAATAATAATGACTGATATTAAAGAGTGAAAAGTGTGACTGGACCGGGGATCGAACCCGGTACCTTTGGGTTACCGTCCGAATGCGCTAAAAACAGTACCGCACCACCAAAAGGAACAAGTAAAGTGAAATTGGTTGTACAAATGCAAGCACAAAGTGTAACGAAAGAACTTGTTTGTTTCATGATAGTTACCAATTAATTAGGCCCAATGGAAAAATTGTGTTGTAATCCTTTTCAAAGGCATAAGAGACCCATATCTGAAAGCCTGAAATCTGTTTCCCAAAAAATATGAAAGTATTGGCCTGGTGCCTGGCACAAAGTTATGCATATCTTGTAGGAAAGCTATCATAGAAAGAGGTAAAAGATTAGTAACTGAATCCAGTGAAAAGGAAGAAAATGATGCACCGTATGAACGAAGCGAATCAATTGGAGCATTCAAAGCAGTGAGCGTTAAGTGAAGATGTGCCTTGAATGCCACTGACTGTTTCCAGCTCACTCTGAGCCGCCGCCATTTTATCGTGGCAAGGAATCTTACGCTCTATTTGAGCCGGAAGTGCTAGAATTGGCAAAATGGTTTCCCAAGCGGAAGTTTCAGCGTTACGTACGAGAATAATAATACGTACTATGAAATATCAGCTGCACTTGCTCCTTTAGAATAGTTCTATTAAATACATTTTATCTAACTAATGATGCGCAAGAGACGCAGATGCATATGTATATATATATATATATAGTTCTGTGTTTGCTTGCACCGAAATACTGCACTGCGAGGCGAGAGAGCTGAATCGCTACTTTCATATAAATATCACTCTGGCGTTAGGAACTAAACCATTTTCATGTGGTATTACAAGAGTTTAAAATAAATATTTAGTTCGTACAAATCAAATTCTTAAACTATTTGTAACTCGCTAAATTAAATTGGCCAGGTTGGTAGTCACGTTTCCGCGCTCAAATTGGCATTTGAAACTGCAAATTAGTTTTAAAGCTTTAGGTAGCAATTTTCATAAACTGCTTCGGCTATGGTGCGCTTTACGACACCTAGCTATTCTGCCGTAAGTACGGTACCTTTTAATTCCACAAAGCACTCATATGAATACCTAGCGAAAACCAGCAGTCCACAAACTGCTAGTAAAAGGGAAAGGCTCTAGAACGCTGATCCGATTGCATGAGTACACTTTCTTAGCTTGGACACTTGAAAGTGGATTGGGCATGCTCTAGAACCTTGCCATCAAGATTTGAAATATCACTCATTCTTCTCTGTCTAGTCAAGTGAGTAAAGTGCAATACTCCACGTTTGTGCCAGGCGATACGCAAGGTGTTTCCGTGTGATTTCTTTAAGCATTTTCGTAGTCTCAAAATGTACTAGTAATCGGAAATACATATTAATAAAATTAACGTTATTAATTATGGAAATAAATGCATTTCTGCATACTATAAAGACTGGACTCACTGTTATTAGTTGACCTAATCGTCCACCTTAGGTACATTTGGATTGCGTGTGTCTAGTAATGGTTCAAGCCTGCTCACTGCTGGTGGAATAATGAAATTAATCCTTTTAGGGAAAGATGGTAATAGAAATGTCCTATTGATTCACCTTTCCTCCAAACTAGTTTATTTTAATTCTTAATCCACAGGATCCAGTTGTGGACAATATGTGCATATTTACATTACTTGGCATATTTACAAGTACATTTACGTCTTCCTGGCACGCCATGTTTACCAAATTACCGCTCTTTGCGCTGTACGATATTCTGTTGTTCGTCGAAATTCAACTTATAATGGTGGCATTCAAAGCAGTGAGCGCTCAGTGAATTTGTCCTTTGAATGCCACTGGCTATTTCCGGCTCACTCTGAGCCGCCGCCATTTTTTCGAGCCAAGAAATCTCATGCTCTATTTGAGCCGGAAGTGCTAGTACAGGCATTGCAAAATGGCTTCTCAAGCGGGTAATATAAGCGTAACGTATGAGTACAACAATACATACTACGAAATCTTTGGAAATGAGCAGCTGCACTTCCTGCTGCAGAATGGTAAGATGTTAGAAAATCATAGTAGTTGTATTAAATACATTTTATCTAACTTGTGGTGCGCTAACAGAAATACGGCACTGCGAGGCGAGAGAGCTGAATTGCTACTTTCATGTAAACATCGCTCTGGCGTTGGGAATAAGATCATTACCATGTGGTATTACTGAGTTTAAATAAATATTTATTTCGTACAAATT